>NW_024121954.1:2036994-2194494 GCF_016745375.1 Pimephales promelas | reverse complement strand
AGAAAAATAATTAAACTAAATTAACAGTTGACCTTCATAGTTTTGATATATGTTTAGACTCAGTATTGTTTTAAAAGATATCCTAATGAGTTTTTATTTCTGATCCCCTTTTAGATGAGATCACAAATATAATGTTGAATCATCCCACATTTCACCCCCATGTGATGATCTAAGAAACGATTTTAACATTAATGCGTCATTTTATAACTATTAAAGTGTATCTGTATCTTTTAATGTTACATTTTATCTTTGTCAGGTACAAAAATTACATTCCCTGGGCCCTATACCAATCCATACGTCACAGGAACATTCTCACACGTCTTCGCATCTCCAACGTCTTCAAAGATTTCCTTGAGGAATTCAACAGGAATACTGTGGAAGGCAACAGGATCAGTACGCATGACCTGAAGGTCAAATACATATTGACTTTAGAGACTCTAACTAAACACTTCGGCCAGGAGGTGTTTAAACCCTTTTCCCTTATCATACATGACAATGAGCAAATACTCACAGACTCCAGCTGTGCTGCTGGTGTTGACCACAAAATCCTGGTGTCTGGCAACTCTGGCATCCACTGGTGTAAAGTCAGCTCTGTGGTAAGAAGTCCATAGTACAAATAATATCTGAATAATAATATAATATAATAACACAATAACAAGTTAATGACTTCTGAATTGTAGTGTAGGTGCTGAGGTTTAACACTTTGGTGGTTTAGGGCTTTGTTGAAACACCTCTTGACAATAAGTTTCCCTTTTCACAATTTCAAATATTTGTTTCCAAGGCCTGTTCAGATCTGTGTACCAATAAGAAGAAGCATAAATCAAAGAGAGACCGTAAGAAACTGACTAAAGAAGCATCATATGATCCAGGAGAGGATAGATGGACACTCTTTTCAGACTTTAATGAGATAACGCATCTTGTCATCAAAGGCTGCGTGGTTACCATCCACAAACAAGACAACAAAAGCATGGTGAGGCTCACTGTGAGATCTGTAATCTGTCAGTTTTGGTTTATTTAAGATAAGTCATAAACTTCATTACCCCTTTTTTTTATATTCAGGAGCTGACGTTGGCGTCCCACGAGGAGGCGCTGTCCTTTGCCAGTCTTGTAGATGGATACTTTAGGCTCACAGTAGATGCACATCATTTCCTCTGCAGGGATATTGCTCCTGTCTCATTGGAAATTAACCTACAAGACGGCTGTCATGGTCCAATCAAGTTAGTACATTCACTCATCGTTTTTAAAGGGATACTCCACCGTTTTTTCTCACCCTTAACTAAACGAGTTTATACATACCTCTGTCGTCTCTGGCGCGCGAGACACTTTGATAGCACTTAACTAGCCCAGTTCATTCAATATGGGCCAAGCAGAGAAGTGAGCAAACACCTTAAATAAAAACCTTGGATTATTTTGGTTATTTTCTATTAGTTTGCTGAGGTGCTCAGCCCTGGCCATTTTAAGAGCCTTTTTATAACGTGACATACTGTCTTTCCACGCGATTCTAAAGACGTCTAAATTAGTTTTTTTCCATTTACGCTCTAAATTTCGGGTTTCTCTCTTTAAACATGCGTAGTATTATTGTACCATGGTGCTATACTTTTTTTCTCTGACCTTTTTTAATCTAATGGGTGCAACAATATGCAATGTTCTAGAGAGAATGGAGCTCATAGTGCTAGTTAGTTCATCTAGTTCGTCTAGTTCATTGATACAGAGGTGTGTATCAACTCGTCTTAGTTAAGGGAATAACATAGTTTAATATGAAAAAATGGTGGAGTATCCCTTTAAAGAAATAGTTCACCCAAAAATAACCCAAACCTGTATGACTTTCTTTCTTTTGTGAAAGACAAAAACATTTTTTAAGGAATATTCATAGTGATTTTTTCCATTCAATGAAGTCAGACTGTAATCAGGGTTTTGAATCTGAAAAATATATTTTTTTAAGGAACAGACTAAACTTTTATTGAGTATTCATTCACCAATAAATGTTCCCTCCGCTGTAGCTCTCAAATATGTATTTTTGATTATTTAAAGCTGAATTTGTTCAACAGAATTTTGAAAGTTTGTGGCCAGTAATATTTATTTTTTAAAGAAATTAATACATTTATTCTGCAAATTCACCAAAAGTGACAGTAAATACATTTGTAATGTTAACAAACTCGTGCATGACACGGCTTTCTAAAACGCAGCACTCAAGTTAAAACAACTTTTAAAAATGGCTTTTCTAGACCTGCACTAAACTACACCTGTGTGAAGGCCCATAAAAGATTAAAAGATAAACAGCGCACGCTTATTTCAGTGCTGTTATTTAAGACGACAGTTTGCCTCGTTCATTCAATTTCAGTTTAAAGGAATACTCCACCATTTTTTCATATTAAACTATGTTATTCCCTTAGGACGAGTTGATAACATACCTCTCTCGTCTCAGTGCGTGCACTCAATCGCTCTGGCGATGTATGGTAACGAAGTAGAACTACTTAAAAGGTTAGTTCACCCAAAAATGAAAATTAAGTCATTAATTACTCACCCCCATGCTGTATCAACCCTGTCGTGGAAATCTAAGGAAGTCTCGTTTCAGGCCTACAAGGAAGAAAAGGAATAGTCGAATAAAGTTGTTATTTTTGTTTGTTTTTTTCGCACAAAAAGTATTCTCGTCGCTTGATAAACTTATAGTTGAGCCACGGTAGTCACTTGGGATATTTAAACATTTTCTTCATTGACTTTCTGGGCCGTCAAGAGGCAGTCCCTTAGGAGCCAATGTGGTAGTGAGACAGCTCTCAAATTTAATCAAAAATATCTTCATTTGTGTTCCGAAGACGAACGAAGGTCTTACGGGGTTGGTACAGCATGGGGGTGAGTAATTAATGACTTAATTTTCATTTTTGGGTGAACTAACCCTTTAAGTACTGTACTTAAGTACTAAAATGCTGTATCTGTACTCTACTAGAGTATTGTTTTTTTCCCTCATACTTCTACTTTTACTTCAGTAGATATTTTCGATGAATTTAATACTTTTACTTCGATATTTTTTTAATGTTCTGCTAGTTACTCGTTACAATTATAGAAAATTTTACGAATCATTCGTTGCAAGTTGGCTTTCGTGCTGCCTAAATCACACACCAGTTTTATAGGGTAATGGTATTGATTGACACACACATTGACAACTAATGCAGGGGTTGTCCTGCAATGACATTTTTTTGGCGACCGCCAAAGCAAATTTGTATCCCGCCAAAGGCCTTATTTGATTGCTAGTTCAAACTTTTGACTGCTTTCTTTAATAATTACATGACACTTGTACTTTTACTTTTAGTACTGAAGTAGTGAATTTTAAAATAAACTACTTGTAATCCTTAAGTACAAAAAATGTTGAATACTTTAGTACTTCTACTTAAGTGTGGTGGTTAAAGAGCACTTCAACTTCTACTCAAGTCACTTTTTTGATAGAGCACTTGTACTTTTACTCAAGTCTGGGTTTCTAGTACATCTCTGCGTGTGAGACACTTTGATAGCAACTTTGAATTAATTTAGCCCATTCATTCATTAGGATCCAAGCAGAGAAGCGATCAAACACCTCTACATTTTCCCTATTTAAATACAGTTACACGAGTAGTGTAACTCGACCAAGAATGGTGACACAAAATAAAACGTTGCGCTTTTCTAAGCACATAAAGTGGATAACTATAATGTATGGCGGAATACCACAGCAAGTGCATGGGAGCACTTCGACTGTTCTGCTGACGAAATTTCTAGGGATGCACGATATATCGACCAGCATATCGGTATCGGCCGATATATGTTCATTTTTTAATGTTATCGCTATCGGCCTGGTAAGAAAATGTGGCCGATATATTAAAGCCGATGAATAATGTATTATTCCCTTCAGCTGAGACACTTGTTGAGCACTGTTTATGTTTTATGTCTTGAAATATGATTGAAATCTCTTCAAAAAATGAAAATACAGTTCGGTAAAACATGTGCAGCGCAAATCTGTCATATCAGCTATATAACACTATAATGAGAACATCATTATAATTGTGCTATAGCTCTTTCTTAAATTGCACAGCATGTTCATCAGCATCTACAAATGTAATCAATAATCAAATGACAGAGAAGAATGCAGATGTAATGGTATCTCATTTTTTGTACCCCTCAGTAATGAATACGCCATCCATAAACTCAAGCAGGAAGGTTATGAGGAGGGCATGTACCTGCTGCGCTGGAGTACTCATGACTACGATCGTATTTTCCTGACTGTCATATGCAATGAGGTATATTCACTGTTACTGTACATGCTGCAGGTGGAAAAAGAGGTTTCAGTAAAAGTTGTGTATGTCAAGCAAATGTAGAATAAAGGCCAATTCACACTGCACTGCGACGGGTAACACACTGATCCGACAAAATCTCGGTCGGCGTCTGTCGGAGCTTGTTTTTCGGCAATTGAACGCTCAATCAGCGTTTGTTGGTCTTGGAATGCTGTAATCGGGTGACTGTCGCCGTTGGTCTGCGACTGTTGGTGCAGTGTGAGTTGGTCTTTAAGAAAACATACCGGTACCTTAAAAATGAAAATAAGTTTGCGTAATAAGATATTGAACTGAAGTTCAAAGGTCAAAACGGGCTCTTTTCTTTTAGAGGGATTGTTTTGGCGGCATCACCAAAGCCTTCAAGAACTTCCAGATTGAAGTGAGTGCACAGGGCTTCCTCCTGACTGGGACGGATGTTGTGAGACCCACTCTGAGAGAGCTGACGGACCACCTGACTTCCCAGTGTCTCTCAACAGAACAAACCAGCTTAAGACTTGAGCGTGGCTGTCCGCCCCAACCAAGAGGTACTGGAGCTTCCCTCCAACAGTGATGCTGCAGAAGTAGATAGCCAGAGGTTTATAATGTTTGTCTTCTTAACGGAATCATTTAAAGAGGACTTTAACATGCTCAACTTCCTTTAGTGTGTAATGTTGCTGTTTGAGCATGAAAAAAAGTAAGCACGGTTTCCCTCGATTGTAGTCTTGGGTTTTCTTCTGAGAATTAAGTAACTATTAAGTAAACATCCTTGTGACTTAAAATATTGCAAAAACATAAAACAATCTTCCATTTGCTGCTTCACAGAGCAATCCAACCTCGTCCTGATGACCAGAAAAGATTCAGTGTCACACTCTTCATTAAGCATCTTCCATAGGATCTTCAAAGAGGACATTACCCAGGTTGGACATCAAAACTGTGTCTTTAAGTACATAATATGAATAAAGTTAAATCCGTTTACTAGAAAACAAACATATTTTTATAGAGTGAGAAGTTATTTCATGGGGCTGGAAGATCTGACTAAAGTGGGCCGCTGTTGTTTGGAATATAATAGTTGGTTTTAAACTGCCATTATGTTGCAGAGCCAAAACAACAACAACAAAAAAACAAATCCACAACAAAACATCCATCAGCCGGCCTAACCAGCAATATATATATTTTTTTTCTTGAAGTTGGCATGATGGGAGTTACGATAGTCTTTTTTTTCTTCTCTAATTGTGATGTATATCTGAGAGAAACATGTAAAAAATATATATTAAAAAAAACGAATTTGTGTAAAATAATGAGACTTAATTTAAGCATAAATCTAAGCCATATTAGTGGGATGTACAGTGGGGCCAAAAAGTATTTAGTCAGCCACTGATTGCGCAAGTTCTCCTACTTAGAATAATGAGAGAGGTTTTTTGAACTTTTGTTATTGACCAAATACTTATTTTCCACCATAATTTACAAATCAATTCTTTAAAAATCCTACAATGTGATTTCCTGGATTTTTTTTTTCTTCTCATTTTGTCTCTCATAGTTGAAGTGTACCTATGATGAAAATTACAGACCTCTCTCATTATTCTAAGTAGGAGAACTTGCACAATCAGTGGCTGACTAAATACTTTTTGGCCCCACTGTACGTTTAAAACTTGTGTTCTCTAAAAGCAAGTTTTACTTTACATACGTATCAAGTCAATTTATCTAGTTTTAAGGATGTTTATTTTTTTACTGGAAGACAAGACAAAAATACTGATAAAAAACATATTGCAGTCTTGAAGCTGGATAAACCAGGTTTACAATGTTCGACCAGTTCAGATCAGCTATTGTTTTCCAGAATATGTTGGGTTTCCCAACTAGATAACTTTTATCTGCCAGGTAGAAATGGAAAGAAATGGTCTGTCTTATGAAGTTGATGCTTGTTAAACAGGACAAACACCTGGGTCAAGGCACTCGCACAAACATCTATGCTGGCCAGCTGAAGTTGAGAAATGAGGATGATGAGGGGTATTTGGGCCTTCGGGTGGTGGATGTGGTTCTGAAGGTGCTGGTAGCAGGACACAATTACATTTCTGTAAGTGTCAACCCATCTTTTAATACATGAGTAAATAAGGGGGTATTGCTTTCACTAATACTTCTGTACTTCTCTTAGGCCTTCCTGGACACAGTCAGTGTAATGAGACAGATATCCCATAAACACATGGTTCTCATGTTTGGCATATGCATGCAAGGCATGGACGGTAAGTGTTCACGCTCCACTGGACAAAAATCCAACAAAAGTTAAAGGAATAGATCAGCCTTTACTACAGATGATCTCACGTGTCATTGCTGTTGTTCTGCCAGTCATTATGGTGGAGGAGTTTGTTCGGTGCGGCCCTCTGGATCTGTTCATGAGAAGCCATCGCTCTGATCTCACACCCTCCTGGAAGTTTCAAGTTGCGGAGCAGCTTTCCAGTGTCCTCAGTTATTTGGTACAACATTTAAGTTTGAACTTACATTACATTCTGTGGAATATTTCAAAGTTATGGGTAAATAAATGAATGACTATAAATGAAGTACGCATCTTAAATATTTATAGAAAATAGATTTTTTTAGAACACATTGAGAAATCACGTTTAGATTAGTTCCCAATCAGTGCTATTTTATTCTTTTATATTAGCTTTATTTTTGTATTTTCAGGTTTAATTTTCTATTTACTTGAGATTTTTTTTTTCATTTTCTTGTGTGCTTTTGTTTGTCAATTGTATTAGTTTTTGTTTTTTAAAATATTTCTATCTAGCTTTAATCGCAGTTTTAGTGTTCGTAATTTTAGTTTAGTTTTAAAATCTAAAAAAAAAAAAAAAAAAAGTGTTAAAGAGTGTTAAATGTATTTTTCAAGGTAAACCGGTAAAGTTTTAGTGACAGCCCTGGCTAATAATAATAATATTAATAATAAATAAATAAATAAATAAAAAATCCCAAAGAAACAATAATGCATGCATGATTATGCCACACTGTTTGACAAAACATTTTAGCCCTTTGACACCTTTTTAGATCACAATAATAACATGTGACAATTGTAAACTACATTTCCCAGAGGATGATTTGATGTCCTGCTTTACCCATAGAGGTCTTAATAGTTATACAATTTATAAATACATAATTTTAAACTCTCTAGTGGAATCTTTGAGACAGAAAATGGACTCAGTCTTATTTTCTCTCTTTCAGGAGGATAAGAAGCTTGTCCACGGCTATGTCTGCGCTAAAAACATCCTGTTGAAGCTGGATGGTCTAAAAGGACAGGGTGGTCCTTTCATTAAACTGAGTGATCCTGGACTGCCCATTTCCGTGCTCAGCCGAAGGGGTAACACATGCTCATGCACACTCATCCAGAATAAATGTTTTAAAGGTCCCCTGACATGGGGTTATTTTATAATTTTATAATGTTTCCTGGTTTGCCCTTAAAATGTTAGTATGTTTTTTTAGATCAAAAATAGTCATCATTTAGAAATAAAAGGCATTTTTCCTAGTATGATTTTAGCCTCTGATTTGAACGCTCTGTTTAAAGGGGCGTGTCTGCTGTGGGATTCAGTGTAACCACCCACTGCTGTGATTGGCTAACATGGTTGCATATGAAATAGCTATCGAAACTTTCTCAAATACTTTTACACCTATTATAGGTTTTTACCATTACAGCTATCGAGATTACAGAATCGTGACAAGTTTTTCAAGTATTTAGATCTATTCCCATCTCATACATTTTGTCGTGATTAGCATTAAGCAAGCTGATGACAGTCTGTTGATCGCGAGAATGAAGATCTTATCTCTGCACTCTCTCTAATGCTTTCACCAATGCAGACACGATGATGCACATATAGTAAGAGCTTCGTTGTGCAGTGTGCGTCATTGATTTCATAACGAGTTGTCCAGATAAACTTGCGCTGTGTGGAAAGATTGTTCTTTGATCACTTTCTGTATAATTTGTTCAGAACTTAAATTATTGAATTATTGATTGCGTCTGAGTTGCAGAGAAGAGGAAAATAGCCAAAGCTCAGTTTACACCAAATACAGTCTAGGGGAATTAATATTAATGTTAAAAAACCTCAGAAAGTGAAAATTTCATGTCAGGGGACCTTTAAAACGTTTTTTTTTTTGTTGTTGTTGTTTTTTTAATGGTAGTGTGCCTAATGAAAAATGTGTCACTTGACAGAAAAAGAAACCAAGCAAGCAACACTGTTACAGTGTAATTTATAAATGTGCTTATAATAAGACCAATAATGTATATAAGTTGCAAAATAATATTTACATTTTTGAATATATTTTGACTTCTCAACTTCACTGTTTTGTATTGTCATTGTAGCGAGGCAAAGGTAAATAAGTGTAATAGACTAAGTGTCATTGACAGTTTCCGACAGAGCCCATAGCCTTTATGCAGAACTTCACATGAACAAACACATAAACAAGTCTTGAACTGTCATCAGTTACTCACCCTCATGTCGTCCCAAACCCGCAAAGTTCATAAAGAGTCATAAAACTAATCCATATGAATTTACCAAAGAGGTTCATTCTCGTGTTACGCAGCACGTTTGAGCTTCAGCAAGAACCAATGAGGTTTGTTCATCAAGCAAGTGTGGATGAGCTTATGTTTATGTTTGCTGATCAATATTTATGTGAATAAAAGTCCAAATTAAATCTGTTCATCATATAAAGCGATCGTGTCTCTTCATAAAATTTTGACTAAACCGCTAATTCATATGGATTAGGTTTACGATCTATTTATAAACTACTTAAAACTTAAAAGTGGTAGTTGTGTAGCTGTCAATGGAGGGACAGAATTTTCTCAGGTGTCATTAAAAATATATATTTATTTGTGTTCTGAAGAAGAACGCAAGTGTTGCAGGTTTGGAACATCACAAGGCTGATTAAACGATGACAATTTTCATTTTAGGGTAATTTAACCCTAAGGTAATATGCTAACCTAGCTAGTTGGAGTTTTATTCGATTTAAATATATAAAAGTCGAAGAAAAAAATATCAAATCTTTTAGATATCAACCTGTATATGCGATTGACATTGGTTATACTCATCTTTGCTCTCTGCTCTGAAGGTTTCTCAAGTACAACGGCTCGATATATAATGAAGCACCGGAAAACCGGAAGCAATGCAACCTGTTTTACAGAATAGAGAAGTTTGTTGTGCATGACCCCCATTTTGCATTACTAACATTCAATGTGCCTGTGGACAGAGTGTGTCGAAAGGATTCCCTGGATCGCCCCGGAGTGTGTTAATAACCCCAAAGCACTGAGCGTTGCTGCAGACAAATGGGGGTTTGGGACCTCACTGTGGGAGATTTGCTACAATGGCGAGGTGCCTCTGTCTGATAAGAAACTCTCAGAGGTGTTTGAATCTTTTCTAATACGTTTCTACATTTATGCTTGAATAAAGCAGCTGTTGTTTTATTGTAATTGAAAACCATGTATTGTCATCTAACATCTATGCGTACATGAACAGAAAGAGCGATTCTATGAGGTGTGCGGTACTCTGGTCACTCCCAGCATCAGTGAACTGGCTGATCTGATCTCCCAGTGCATGAACTATGACCCCCGGAAGAGGCCGTTTTTCAGAGCCATAGCGAGAGAGCTGGGCCGCATCAAAGAGCAGCGAGAGCAGGGTATCTGTCACTTAATATCAAACTATAAATAACATGGATACTAGTCTTAACTCTATTTAAGCCAATGGAATTTTTGCTGTCATCAAGTGCATGAAAAGATTTTATATTTCACCCGACAACCAAAAAACTTTTTCTTTAAAAAAAAAAAAAAATAGCATGGTCATTATAGTTTAAAACCCTCTTTTAAAAATCTCATTTTCATTACTGTTATTTGGGGGAAAGTTATTATTTACATTTTAAAATATAACTGGAAGTATTAATACATCATGTTAGTATTTGCTGTACTGAATTTAATTTAACTAACTTTTTATGTTTTATCCACAGAACTTCCCGTTATATCAGGGGTAATTCCTCCACAGGAGACTGATCCTGCAGATTTCAAGAGGAGATTCCTCAAGAAAATCCGGAAACTTGGAGAGGTACTGGACTTAGTCAAAAAAAAGTTTGGTCTGTAAATATTTGGACTTTTTTTTTTTTATAGAATTCTAGAACAAGGAATTTTTAGAACACATTTTAAATCTGTGTAATTTTAGGATTATTTATATAATATATTAGTATTTATGATTTTGATTTAAGTTTAAGTTTTTGTCATTTTGTTATGTGCTTCAGTCATGTGGGTTTTTTTTTTCAAACATTTCTGTTTAGCTTTAATTTATATTTGTTTTAGTTTTAGTAATTTTAGTATCTCAACCTATTTTATTTCAGGTAATTTTCTTATTACCTGATAATTACTAATAATTTTATTTAATTTCAGTTTTATTTCAATTAACAAATTATTTTTAATAGTTTTAGTTAACACTGGTGCTCCTAATAGGACTATTATGAATACCAATAACCCCAGAAGTACAAAATTAATTTAAAGAAATTTGGGTTACACCTTATTTTAAGGTTTCCCTGTTACTGTGTAATTCTGCATTTAAGTACTGAGTAATATTCATTATTAACTACACGTACTTACTGTAGGGTTAGGAAAATATCAGGCAAAATTTTAAGTGAGTATAGTATAGAATTTATAGAATGGTTTTATAGGAATACTATCTAAATACCTTTAGAATTTTGAACTAGGGATTCTAATTGGAAATCTGGACCAAGTTAAACCAGTTTCACACCTATCCCTCCTAAATCTCATAACCCCCTTGGAATAATGTGTCCTTGAATCACGTACCTGTTTATATCGTTCTTAATAAATCTTGTCCAGGGTAACTTTGGGACGGTGGAACTGTGTCTGTATGATCCTAATGGAGATCAGACAGGTGAGCTGGTGGCCGTCAAATCTCTGAAAACACAGGATGAGAGCAACAACCTGAGAAAAGAAATCAACACCATCAGAAACCTTTACCATGAAAACATCGTCAAATACAAAGGCATCTGCAATGAAGAAGGCAAGTCGTAAACACGCCTTCACACACAAGGCTCTGTTTACACACAGTGTTTACATCTGTGTATAATCTTGATGGCTTACACCTTAATGAAAAAAATGTTATACCTAAGTTACAAAAGATAATATTACCCAGTTATAGACCATATATACACTCGCTGTATTACTTATCGCTTGCGGTTAATGTGTGTCACTCAGGAGGAAAGAACATAAGGCTCATTATGGAGTATTTGCCCGCTGGCAGTCTGAAAGAATACCTGCCGAATAACAAATCCGACATCACACAGAAGAGACTGCTGCTTTATGCTCTTCAGATATGTCAGGTAATATAGCCAACACGGTTACTTTTAAAAGTAATGTGATACAATATTGTGTTGTGTTACTCCCTAAAAAGTAACTAATTGCGCTACTATTATAGAAAATAGTATTGTCACGTTACTTTTTCTCACCTGGCTGTGATTATCTCTTTTTTGCAAGTGTTTAACACAGTAATTTATTCAACAACATAGCCTAAATAACCCACCATCATATAACTATAGTCTGACCACTTAGAATATTTCCTGACCCCTATTGCTATGTATGCCATAGAAAATATCTCTTAACATAACAGGTTATGTTACGTAATGACTGTACAGCTCTTTTTATTGACTGTTGAAATTAATGGGCTTTGTTACGTTTTTTTTTCGTCTGTTCCTGCGCAGACGATGTTATGGAGAAGAGAGAGAATTCAGATGTCAAGCGCTTAAGCGAATTAATTGAACTTAAAAAGTAACGTGCGTTACTTTTTATAAAAGTAACTAAAATACTTTTGTTATTTTATAAAGTAATGTTACTTTACTCATTACATCAAAAAATCTGATTACATAATGAATGTTGCTTGTAATACATTACCCCCAAGACTGATAGCCAATACAACAAGCAGCTACTCTATCAATTACTCGCCTGTTTTTTTTTACAATAAACAAGCTTTCAGATGCCACTTAGTTTGATATTTTAATCCAACGCAATTACATACAGATATATTTAATTGTGACTTACTGTGACTATTTAAGTGTCAACATTTCTTTCTTTCACTAGACAGATGTAGTTTAAAAATTGTGCACTGTTACACTTCCCAAGTCAGCAATGTATACTGGATTCTTATGGAATTTCTATAAATATTTGGAAATTTTATGGAATTAATAGAACAATACATTTTTTTATAGAATTCACAGAACACATTTTAGTTCCCAGCCAGTGTTTTTAGTATTTATATAACTATTGCAAAGTGCCCATGCAAAATCAGTTTTTGTGTGTGTTTTTAGTAATTGTTGGTTTGGTGTGTTTTAGTGCTCATTGTTTCAATTACACAGCAGTTCAGTTTCAGTGTCATTTTAATTTGTGCATGGTAGAAAGCAAATACTGATACTGACATAATGACATACAATAAATATGGAAAACTGAACTACATGATTAAGGGAGCAGACCACACAGTGAAGAAAACGCTACTTAAAGGGATAGTTCACTTTGAAATTAATTTTTGATATGTTTTAGCTTACCTCAAAGCTGTCTTTGTTTCCACAGTATTTTCAATTTTGATATTTTTCGGGCCAAACCGTTGTTGTCTATCAGTCATATAATGCAGGTATATGGGGTCCTCCCTCAGTTCACCTCAAAAAGCATGCACAGAGAAGTCAAAATTAAACATGATTGAATGACTCGTAAATGTAAGTACACATTGATGGCCTAAGACACGAAACGAGCGGTTTGTGTGAGAAAACGAACAGTATTTATAACGTTTTTACCTCGTGTAATCACAGCCATGTCCAACTGATCTGACGGCACGCGAGTGATCGCTCGCGTGTGTACATCACTCATCACTTTTGCATTTCTAATTCAAACAATGCCAAACTTGGCACTACACTTACTCATGCCTGTAGTAAGACACCTATCAAGTTTGAAATGCATCGGACTAACGGTTCGAGATATATGAGATTTAACAGACCAACAGAAGTTCCTGTAGTTTATAGATAATTATAGTATTGATTCATATTTTGAATTAGCTTTTAATTTTATATTTTCAATTTCCAATGTAATTTTAGTTTACAGGTATTCAGAATATTATGGGTTTGACTGTTTCCTGTGTGTTCATCAGGGAATGGAGTACCTGGGATCTCAGAACTACATCCACAGGGATCTAGCAGCGAGGAACATCTTAGTGGAGAATAAATCACTTGTGAAGATTGGGGATTTTGGTCTGACCAAGTGCATCAAAGATGACAAGGATTATTACAAAGTGACTGAAGAACAGGACAGTCCTGTGTACTGGTAAAGTAGCACCCATTTCTGCTTAGTTTGGATGTTATACAACTTTAAATATTTTAATCATGTAAATGACTGTATCAACGTGTTTTTAAATTTGTTGAATATTCATATAAAGGAGGAATAGATAAATGTTTTCTGAAGAGTTCTCAGATTAGCCAATAATTTATACTCTACCATTCAAAAGTTTAGTATCAGTAAGATGTTTAGTATCCTTATGCTCACCAAGGCTGCATTTATTTGATCAAAATACATTAAAAACAAAAATATTGGGAAATTATTTTATAGTAAATTACTACTTTAATATATTTTTTAAAGTATTTTTTCCCTTCCAGTCTTTAGTGTCACATGATCCTTTAGAAATCATTCTAGGATGCTGATTTGCTGCTAAAAAGACGTGATTCAGATATTGTTTAATTCCACAGCCGCGACCTTACACTGATTGTGCTTTATGCGTGCAGGTATGCTCCAGAGTGTCTGATTAGTCGAAAGTTCTATAAGGCATCTGACGTTTGGTCATTTGGGGTCACCCTCTATGAAATTATGACCTACTGTGACCCAGAACGCAGCCCTCCACAGGTGAGCCGCCCCTGGCCATTACAAACCTGATATTGACTTTATTGAATACTCCAGCTAACACAGTGACCCATTCACTGATTCCTGTTAAATGTTGCCAAAGTCCCTTTCAAGGAATGTCTGTTCACTCAGCGGCCATATTTGCAACCCCTCCGGGCTGCTATTTCAAACATCCAAGACCAAGACCTATCTACTTGAATTGGGGAAATCCTGAAATCTCAAATACCGCTTGCCCAACTCACATTTGAATCACAAGTTTCAAATCAGCAACAAATTCTGACATGAACTATCCAATAAGTGTTAATGGAAAAATGTTTCATGCTAGACAGGCCAATGCACATTTGTGGTCCTAAAATGCAGACTGATCTCATGAAATGGCGTATGTATGACACGCCAATTCGTATTTCCATTTTTGGCGTGCTATCAACACGTATAAAGGCTTTTCAGCGTGTTTATGAACGCCGTTGACTTAACGTTACATTACCGTATATATAATTATTAGGGCTGTCAGTTAAACGCGTTATTAACGGCGTTAACGCAAACCCATTTCAATGGCGTCAGTTTTTTTTATCGCGCGATTAACGGTCTTTTTGGCCTAGCAAACTTTGTCGTTTTCTTTCACATGCTTTTGCAACAGGACGCGCGGTATGCGCTGCGCTATGAAATAGTCATTTCAATGGCTTGCACCACGTGAGGAGGTTTTTTTTGCTTTGTCGTCAAAAGTGCAAGTGGTTGGGGTTGCGAGCCGGCCAAATAGTTGGTTAACGTTACGTTTTGAGTGGATGACGAGTGCGAAACGCCGAAATGGATGCCGATAAGATTCTAAACAGAAAGTTTACTTTGCCAAATGGTTCCATTGACAAGACCAAAGTGATCTGTGTGTTTTGTCGTTGTGAACTGAGCTATCATCATCGCAGCACGTCCAGTCCGAAATACTGCTTGATGATGGCCAAGCACACACACACACCTGCTGCGAATTCTCCGCCCCCTCGTCAATATCAGGACCTCGTCAGCATTTCTTTCACCCTTTTATTGATGGACAGTGTTACATTGTGTGAAAGATTATTTGCTCCAAGTGAGAATTTTAGTGTGAATTTGAACACAGTATATGCCAATTTTGTTTTCAATAACAAACATTTGCACAAAGCAAGCCGATCCACTTTTCCATGTTGATAAGAGCATTAAAATGAGAAAAAAATAATGGGACAAAAAGAAATCAAGAGACATTTAGAATAGTTAACTCGCAATTAATCGCACATTTTTATCTATGACATTAATGCGATAAATCGCGATTAAATATTTTAATCGTTTGACAGCACTAATAATTATATATGAGCTACCCCAACACTGTCCCTAAACCTACCCGTCACTGGGGTTAATACCATTTATGAGTCTTACCCTACCATCCTAGGAAAAAAATATCGCTCCCCAGATGTTGATCTACATTTTGCTTCGATGCGCTCGGACATCGTATTTAACGGCGTGTACATACACGCGAAATTACTCGGACATTTAACGGCATAAACATGCTCAAAATGCATATAGATGACACACCACTTGACTTGAAAGTGCCGTGTATGTTTACGCAAAAAGTCATGATGGAGCTTCTAACAGCAGCTGCAATGACTTGATTGGCTTTTTTATTTAGAAGGCTGGACTTATTCCGCCATATTGTTGCACTTTCTCCCACGTGTGCACCGTCTTTGTTTATCTAAATTCTTTGATGTTGCTGAAAATGTGTCTCTGGTAGGTTTTCAAGAAAAAGATTGGTCAGTCTCAAGGGCAGATGACTATGGCCAGACTGGTAGAAGCTCTTGAGAAAGGCTGGAGGATGCCACCCCCAGAGTCATGCCCTGATATGGTAAGAGATACTTGACCTCTGAGAAACAGCCACCCATGATGTGTGAACTTTAGTGTGGAGGGGCTGTTATTTGGTGCATTTGTGCACAAAATGAACTGATATTATATTCTACTGCATTGTGGTCAGATTCCTCAATATATGTGTCTCTGTGGCTGCAGGTGTACACTCAGATGCACAGGTGCTGGAGTCATGCCCCAGAAGACAGAGTGGACTTCGAGAGCCTGATTAAAGAGTTTACGCTTCTCTCTAGAGAAAAAATCTAACTTCCTTTCATCACATCAGGTTCACCTACAGAATTCAGATTCATTTGGTCATATTTTTCTATACTAATTTCATTTTCTCACATTTTTCTATATTATATATCATTTTAATATATTTGTCTATACCTTCCTCATTATAAGAACTATTTTACATGTTACGTTCTTTTTAAAAAATTGTCAGTTAATCACCTACCTCCAAAACACTCTCTGTTTATACAGTGTATTCTTACAGGTTCTTGGCTAACAGAACATCCTACACTTAGCATTTAACAAGTGCAAAAAATGATTCATTTATAAAAACTAAACTAGTTATTTTATGAAAGGTAAAATGCAGAAGTGCCTTATTATCACAGTACTAGTAGACATATTTGTTATATTTTATGGGCTCTATGCACGGCGTTATTTCTGGTGAAGGTGTAAGGATGCTCGATAACTTCCGCCGATCAGTCCAATGCAATACCGAGAATTTATATAGAATTTTATACTCCATGGTTATACTAATGAAACGTTAGTCACAAAAACAGATAAAACAGACACCCCTCGTTGTGTTTATGCTTCTTTTTAAAATTATATTAAATAAACATAACTATATATAAAATTACATCTAAACGTATGTACGTTTCGTTTCAAAGACGGGAGGACAGTAAATATTGAAGACTCTGCCATAATCCCGTTTTCTCCGGTTTTCCTCCGCTTTAATCTACACAACCGGAAATGGACGAGCATCCTTACGTCAAATGCGGAACTTATGCGTGCATATAGCCCATTGTAATATCTATGACATAGAGAGCAAGAGGGAGAGGAGTGGATGAATATTGTCATAATTGTCAAAAAAAAAGTTTTAAATAAAATGTTCCTTGATTTTAAATGTGTCCTAAAGACATTGTTTATTGTACTGTTTATTGTATTGTAAAAGTTCTGATGTGTGTTTATAGCATCACGTTATATTTCTAAATTTGTGCTGGAGGTCATAGGTTATCCAATTCTTTCAAAGAGAGAGAATGAGTCCATTCCACCAGTTCGTCCATTTCTTTCTCCCAGTGTTCCCGCCCAACTGAACCCTGAGCGGGGCCAGGAATCTGGGGGATCAGCGGTTCTAATGGGGTACACATTGCAGAAATTGAGGTGAGGTGGGATTTCCGAAAGGACACACACAGTCTGATCTACAGGACCAATCACCTGAAGCTCTGCACTGCATGTAGAGTCTTCTCATGCGCTCCACACGGCTGCGCTTCTTTGGAAGCTTCCGAACAGGGCTGCACATAATAACCGAAAACCTAATATACTGTTCTGGTGTTCAGCGGTGCTCCAATATTAAAAAGTAAAGCCGATTATATCCACTCATGAAAATCAAGCATTGATAATGAGGAAGTATGTTTGTATGGAGTTCAGTTCTTTACTACTCTTTGGTAAAAACAGTCCTTCGGATGATATCATAAGTATGGAAGCCCATCATATGATAAATCATAATTACTACGATAACTACGTTTTTAACTACGATTAAAAAGTCAACATGATAGTCATAATTACGACCTAAAAAGTCCAAATGTTTGTCATCTAGTAATTTAGACTTTTTCAATTTTGACTTTCTATATCAGTCAAAACTATAAGATAAAATGTCATAATTACCTTACATTTGACTTTTTATCTCAAAATTGTTTTGTGGCATCACAAGGACATTTAGGAAAAGAGGGATACAGGACATTACAAGCGCTCCTTTATCTCAGAAATGTAAACTATATTTCACTGAAACTAAATTGTAGTGATATCTGAGCTTGTATGCAATGAGTGAAAGTGTATTATATCAACTCACATGTTGCACTGTTGCATTTGAATGAGACAATCTTTATCACTGCTTGCTGACCCATAATTGACTGCACATTTCTCTGTATATTTGATGAATTCATCCAAAGCTGTAATAGGAAATATCAACGAATTTTGGCAGATATATTTAAAAACATCTTAGAGAGGACATAATATTTTTTTAAAGGAAAACATTAATAGCAAATGAAGCACAACATTAGATTTGCTGATGTATTCCACACCATCACTATACAGTAAAGTCTTATTATTAATGCACTTACAATCACTTTCTTTCAGAAGTTCTGGGTTAGTGGTGGCGATTCTCATCCATATGTCAAGATACTCCTCAAAGGCAATTCTACATACTCGCCTGGTAAAGAAGAGGAGATAGTTTACAAATCCTATATATATATATATATATATATATATATATATATATATATATAATGATATCTGTAACAAATTTAAAGTAAAAGATTCAAAATATTTGAGGTCTTGCCTTTCGCTTGACTTCAGCTCCATACCTGCCACACCGTCTGATTTAAATGGTGAAAAATATATAGTTTTAAAGTATTGTCATTTTAATATGATTTTGATAAATGTAATTTATGATGTGCAAGGTGCAGTTTGTGAACTTGTGGGTTATTCTTACCCTCCAGCTCCTGGCTGTTCGTAATGATCTGTGTTGATGGAGAGCAGGGCAGTATATCATATGCTTCCATGGCTACTGCAGGATGTAAACAAAACTGGTCCAGAAGCACTTCCTGTTTCAGTTTTTTAACACTACATAAAAGCTGGGATAAAATACAACCAACAGAACATATAAAACGGAATCAAAAAGTTAAACACACATCTTTAAGATTTTTTCTTTACATGTGAAATAAAGAAAACAGTTACAAACTGAAACAGGAAGTGTTTCTGGAACAGTGTTGTTTACATCTTGCAAAATGGTCTATAAAAAGAGTGTGGACTATGCTGACTCATCAAAAGCACTGTATGTGCATGTGGCCTGTAACCTGTTGGAATGTGAGGGCAAGTTTGTCTAATCATGGAATAGGCTCATGTTTAAATTCTTTTAAAATCTAACATCAACAGAGATTGATAAATTGTGAAAAATGTATTGTTAAGCCTAGATGACTAATGGGACCTTATTATGTAGCCTAAAATGTAAACCTTTTAAACAACAATAGGTTGTTTAACCTTGAACCTAAAATACACAATAATAATAATAGTTATAGCCTAATGCCTGTATCAGAAATGTATAACTCCTTCAGGGTAAACGAGACATTTATTCAAAATGTACTTAATATACAGCATAAAACAAACGAGACAGGTGGGCAGGTGTGCAATACTCTTTTACAAAGATATACGTTTTACCCAACTCTTGACTTTACATCAAAACCCATGAATCATGCACTCAATCATTGCTGGAATAGCACATTTAATTGTTTTAGCCATTCCTTAAAGCCTATAGGCTATCCGTTATCAGAAGTTACTTAGCCTACCTGTGTGACAGCTGCGTCTAATTTCAGCCAGTATATTACATTATTACTTGATATCAGAGCTTGTTTTTGAGTCCAACATGTCGTTGTTGGGCAGCGAATTCATGAATACAAATTTCGTCAGTGGTTAGTTCATGAATATTAATTGAGTTATGGCCACGTTGCTCGGTAACCTTCCTGAAACGTCAAGTGACGTAATTAATATTCATAAGCCAAGAATAAACGTAAAGCTCGAGGTATCAGTTTTCCTTCTGATAAGGCGACCCGCGAGAACATGTTGCAATTATATTTTTCGCCGAAAGCAATGTATAGAAAAAAAGAACGAAAAAGTAAAAGGGCATTAAAAGTAGGCTAATCATGTAATAACAGTAGGGCCTCTTCGCCCGGTTCTTTCATGTATCTGTGAAAGCTGCAGGGCAATGGTGACGAGCTCCGCCAGCGCCACCTGTAAAAAATAAATAAATAAATAAATAAATTATTACAACCTGGTTATGAAATTTAAAAGAATATGTTCCATAAGAAATAAGTCATCATTTACCTGTGGGTCCTGAAAGATCTTGCTTATGTCTTTCTCAAAACTGTCGATATACAGGCGAACTGTGGCTCCGAAACTATCGGTCCCACTAAGACGAAAGATTATGCGAGAACCTCCTTTAAAAATGATCCGCAAACCCTACAGGGAATGTTTACATGTTCTTAATATTTATGTTGTAATGTTATACAATTCATTACAGGCATTAATAACACTATCCCTATTTCCTGTCTCGAGATCTTCCCATTAAACAAGTTCAGCGCGGTAACCCGCACAACATCCGGTTTCATTGGTCAACTCATGTGGCCCGTGGAAAAGTTCAGACAAAAACAATGCAAAACTAATTTATCAATTCAATTAAAGCTTAAGATATAAATAAAGGTAAAATGTATTTAAATAAATTAAAATCTTGAGTAAAAAAAGATGTGGCCTAAGCTATGTATAGAGAAACTAAATATTTTCCAAATAATACTTTACACTTTTAGAATACGTATTTTTTTTTATAGTAATAGCTGTCTGGAAAAGGTTTTTGTGTATAGACGACAACCATGTCAAAACATTCCCCACGGATCCATGAAAACTATTTAAAAATGTTAGATTCTGCTTCAAGGCCAGTAGTTGGCGATGTCACTTTGTAAAGAAACACTATGCTCCTTGACTGAACCATAGACAGTAAAAGAAATGGACACAGCGACCCCATTTATTTCAACACAGAAGACTGAAGCCCGATTATTGCACTTCCTGTCTGATGTCTAAACGACTGCGGATCTCAAACTGAGCTTGACGACAGTCTGACAGTTGTAAATCTTCTAATTCCTCAAAACGTTGTTGAAATATTTTGTCCCATTGCTTTATGGAATATAAGCTTCTCCTTTGACTTTACGCCTCCATGTCCCCCCGATTGCCTCATGGACAGTAAAAGTGCCTGCCAGCTTCTCCTCCTGTCTATATGGTAATGTCTCTATTGTGAGACAGAAAGTTGCATGGTTATGACACTAACGTTAACCTATTTTTACAAAAACAGCTTCTACGGGGCCGTAACGTAATGGAGCCTTTTATACATCGTTGTGTTTCTTTAGAAATATATAATGGACAAATTAAGTCTTTGGACGCCTCAGATGTGAAGTTATGCTATCAAAGTCAATGGAATGCTAACAGCTGGTGAAGTTCTGCTACAATGGCGGCTCCCGCGAGGCTTCAACTTTCGGCTTTTGTCGTTTACAGTGAGACAATAACGATAGTTCTCAAAAACTTGCACTTTCAACCCCTTTTTAAAAAATGTGTGTTTCCAGGCCCCAAAAATACTGTTGTCATATAAATGAACGGCTTAAACACATTGTGAAGTTTTCAGTTTTTGCGTAAACTTCCCCTAAAAGATAGAACCCCCCCCCCCCCACATGTAGACAATCAGCACTGTCATTGACCAATGAAATTGTTAGAATCGGCTACTGGGTGGAGTTAGCACTTAACTGGTTTGGGGGAAAGAAATTACGTTTTTTTTTTTTTTTTTTGTCAAAATGACATGTTAATATTTGATATACAGTATGTTAAGATTTTATGCGGTTTCATTAAACTTTCTGCAATGAGTCTCAATTAAATAGCTAAATGTCTGCTTTGTTGGTGTCTTTACTTGTAAAACATAAATGGAAAATTTACTATAAAACAATACCTGATTTCTTGAAATGGTTCCATCCACAGGGTCACTGTACTCAAAATTGTCTGCCGCCTCCACTTGGTATTTCTTTTCTCCCACAGCAAACACTTGCCCAATGAATGCCTTGTCTGAAACCACCAGCTCAAGATCCAACATCATCTCCACAGCCGCATCTAAATCCACCGCCTCATAATCAAATCTGTCATGTGTACATTTGTCATCAATATGAAATGTCTGACTAGACTATATACTGTATGAAGAAGTGGTCTTTTACTGATAGTACACCTGGTGTAGTAGTTCCTCCCGTAGGTTCTCCAATGGTCTGTCATAATGTCTTCTACACTTTGCCTCCTCACCGCTAGGATGGACAGCCATGCTAGCACTGCCCAAAGCCCATCCTTCTCCCGGATATAATCTGAACCTATCAAGAAAATACAGCAAATTTAATCATATCTTTGTTAAAAAATTAACGTTTTTTTTTTTAACATTCAAGCATGAAAACCTATTCAAGTAGACCCCAATTTTTTTTTTGGAAAAGGGCATTATTGGTCCTCTTTAAGAGATGTTATTGTCTGTATCGCCAAAAGTGGCCATAATTGAAGAAAAAATAAATTCTTTTTATATATCTGTCTTTAAATGTCTTGGTAATGTATATTCGTTACCTGTGCCAAAACTTTCCTCCCCACACAGTGAGAGACGTCCTGCGTCCATCAAGCTCCCAAAAAATTTCCAACCGGTTGGAGTCTCGTATAGTTGGATCTTGGTGGCCCTGGCCACCCTATATAGAAGCGCAGAGTGAGTCGAGATGCAGATGATCCTTGTAAGTGAACATCTTTAATAATGTGAAACATTTAGGAGTAATATTCACATGTCTAGAGCTGCACTGGTGGGCATACTCCTAGCAAAGCCTCTTACTCCTGTGTGCTGGAAGTAAGGAATGCAGAAGATGTTTGCAGCAATGACGGCAACTGAGTCGGAGGGATTTACAAAGAAGCCATGCTTCCCAAGGATCATATTACGGTCCTAGAAAGAGAGAGCGAGAGAGACTGGGTCAGGATGGGGTCAAGAAAATGTTATACTGACTGTCACTTGAGCACTTTGCTTGGGTCAAAAGGTTGTATAGCAAGGTTGTGATGTCTCGACACCTACACCGTCACCATCAAAAGCAGCTCCAAAGTCATACTGTCCACTCTTCATCGTCTCAACAAGGTCTGCGCTATACGTCAAGTTGGGGTCTGGGTGGCAACCTCCAAAGTTTTCCAGAGGTACACAGTTAATGGCTGAATTTGCAGGGGAGCCCAGCTCCTCACACAGGATCTTCTTCACATACGGCCCAATCACTGTAGAACCAATGGAGGTTCAATAACAAAAGTTCAGAATCAGACGTTTTAATGAGACACAAGACCAAGTTGTAGATATAATGATTCATACTGAGAGCCATCCTTTCTTTACCTGTTAAAACATTTTCACTGATTCAATTTGAATAAACTCTCGCTGAAGGAATGCTCTGGGTTCAATACAATCTATACTGCATCAACAGAAACCAGACATAAAACAAGCAAACATTGCATTTGCAGTAATGCAATTGCAATGAAAGTCATCCAAAGATTCGTATAATTTCAAGGGACTCATCAATGTGGTATGGAGTTACTCCTTGAAAGAGGAGAGCTGTGCCTGCTTTTAATATTATGTCAGATGGCTCATCTTAATCATTCAGTTCACAGCATGTATTTGGAAACCCAATCTCGCTGAGAAGCAGGCAGCAGTGCAAGTCTAATCTCATCCCAATCCAACTGGCTTACATGGAAAGCATCTTCGGCCCATTAAGTAGATGCAGCTGTTACTCTAAATGCTCTTATCAAAATGTGTAAAATTAACTTGATGTAGTGTTGGCTATGGTGGCTAACTCAATGGCTAGATCAGTCAGTTTCTATATTAGTGGAAAGAAACATGGTTCCTCACCTCCATGCATGGCATCTAAACGGATTTGTATGTGATTGTCTCCTGATAGTAACTCCTTCAAAATGGCAAAATCGAAGATGTTCCTCAGAGAGTTGGCATATGATTCAACTGGGTCCACAATTTCTACTGCATGACAGAAAATATCGACAGGACATTCTGTTTATATTTTATGGCATTCTTTTGAATCAACAGCTCAGCAGTCCCGTTGCAAATGTTTTCACCTGTAAAAGGTTTGAATTTGTTCTCCAGGTCGAAGGATTGCTTGCCAATAGTCCCTAGATCAACTCTGAGTTCAGGACAGATGGCATATTCCTCTATGATTCTGCTCATTTGGAAGACTTTATTTGTGACAGCCTCTGGTGCTGGACCTGCATTGAAGATTTACAATGATAACGCATAAAACAAGTCTTCATAATCACATGTGAGCTATTTTACCTCCATTGGCAATATTAAATTTGATGCCGAAGTCTCCGTCAGGTCCTCCAGGGTTGTGACTGGCTGTAAGAATAATCCCACCAATGGCTTTAATCTTCCTGATCACACATGACACAGCCGGCGTCGACATGATTCCATTCTGACCAATCAAAACACGGCCCACCTAAGAAATTCACCAGCCCCATTGAATTAAACACCATTTGTTACTGGTCATCCTTTTAGCATATCATGTACAAATTTCAACTGGACCAACGTCATATGAGAAATTATAGAGTGTTAATGTGTTTACTATAAAAAAAGCTAATAGAGCAAAAACTAGATCAACTTGCTCGCACCTGTGTCAGATCCAAACTGGCAAAATTAGAAATCTATTAGAGTTTGTCACCATTTGCTTAAACTGTGTCCTATATAACCAGCTAACAAAAAAACTTTCTAGGAATGTTTCGCTAATGTTCCCATTGAGAAAACGTTATTTTTGTACATCCAGTAGGCTTTTTGAATTATTATATTTTGGTTATGCGAACGTTAAGGGAACATTCTAATTTATCATTTGCAAGCATTATGGGAATGCTACTTTTGAATGTTCTTGGATCATTCTGAAACAAGTAGTAGCCTAATATTTATAAAATGTTCATCCAACTAAAACGTTTCGGAAAAAAAAAAAAAAAAAAAACATTCCATTAACTATATATGTATTAATAATGTTTCAACTCACGTTTTAAGAACATCATTAAAAACCATAACTTCTATTATCATTTCTCCAAGAATTTTTGTTCATAACTTTGCGAAAACATAACCTAACCAGAATGTTAGCCAATGTTCGGAGATTGTTCTCTGTTAGCTGGATCTGTTCTACCTACCATTTGTGTCAAGGTTAAAAATGGAAAGTGTGGAAAAAATGTGGTCAGCAATAAACTAGTTATCTATTCGATATTTATTTCCCAACTCTGCTTAAGTTGAAAATGTACTCTATTAGAGGTAATGTGCAGTACTCTATTTGGACACCTACAGTATAAGAGTATAAAGTAGGCCTGTAATTTACTACAAAAGATACAGTGCAGGAGTCATGATGCATCTAGGAAGAGAGCCAGGTGTCTATAACGATAACCTGGATGAGATTTGAAAATATATAGTGGTTCCTCATAAGAAAACAACTGTAAGAATTGCAACTGACCCCATTAGCAGCAGCCATCTGCACTATGACCTGAATTGCAGTCGAATTGAAGTAGCGTCCATCTCCACCCACAACGATAGTGGAGCCCTGCCTGTCCCGCAGGTCGATGGAGGAGAAGATGCACTGAATGAAGTTGTGCAAGTAGTTCTTTTTAGACTGGAAAATATGGACCTTCTTCCTCAGGCCACTGGTTCCAGGCCTCTGGTCGGGGTACGGAGAAGTAGGCAACGTAAGCACTTGCAAGGGACTATCGTTCATTGCTCCAAACCGTTGAGGAAGACTAAAGGAGAAGCTGTTATCTCCTCGCAGAGGAGAGAGAGAGAGTGACGGGAGGAGAAGGAGGAAAAGCCTTGTGCCTTTATGGCATTCCCAAGAGTTGGATTGAGGCTGTTAACGGGCTAAAATTAAACTTGGTAACTGAAGACGGCTTCTCACACATGTGCATGGGCATCACTGTCAGATTCTCTTGCCTCCAAAAGCCTATTGAGGCAGATGAATAAGACGGCCAACAAGGGCTCATTCATGTGCACTATTTGCCCAGGCATTTACTCAGCAGAGGCTAAATAGAGCTGATTCTGAGTGAATAAGCCCAGGGTGGATCTGGCTGTAAACACTAAATGGGTTGTTTTGACATATTCTAAATCTCCCAGGATCATTCAAGATCCGAGCAGCTAATGAAAAACATGCCATATCGTTGGACAGTCAGGGTTTGGGGACAGTCAGGGGGGTTTGGGTATTGACTGCAGCATGTCTAAGATCCTTATGGATGAAATTACTGCATTGATGTGTTGATTATAACAGATGGTTTAGCTGGCTCCAAAATAAACTGAATAAAAAAAGACCCAGGGTAAGTCCTTACTGCAACAAGACCAATTGCGGTTGAAAGAAAGGAAAATCCTTTAAGATCCAGGCAAGTTGCGAGGTGAGGACACCATGGATCGGATTTGTTTGTCCAGCTTAATCTGATTGAGATCTAGGGAATTTGGAGGCCAAGGCAACACACCGAACTTTGTGTCTCTCAGTATGTCTCAAACTATCCCTGAACAATTTTTGAAGTGTGGGAGGGTGCATTATCCTGCTGAAAGAGGTCAGTCCATCACGTATCACCGTGCGTGATCTGCAGAAATCTAGGTGGTAAATGTCAAAGTAACATCAACATGAATACCAGGTGCAGGGTTTCCCAGCATAACATTGCCCAAAGTGCAACACTGATTCCCTTCGCCTGCCTTCTTCCCATTGTTCATCCTGATGCCATCTTTTCCCCAAGTAAACAATGCACTCGCACCCAGCCATACACCCAATTTATCTAAAATAAAACCAGGCAACCTTCATCCATTGGTCTAAAATAAAGGAAATAAGTTCTGACACTCACTTGCTCTTTGTAGGTGCTTTCGACGGTGGACAGGAGTCAATCAATGACATTTGTTATCGGCTATCTATTGACATTTGCAGTAAACTTTGATGCACTGTGTGTTCTTTCTACCTTTCTATCATGGGCTGCATAAAGTTTTTCAGCAATTTGAGCTACAGTTGCTCTTTTGTGTTATTAGACCAGACAGGCTTGCCTTCGCTACCCATGTGCATCAGTGAGCCATGGGCTCCCCCTGATGTCGGTTCACTGGTTGTCCTTCCTTGCCCCACTTTAGGTTGGTACTAAACACTGCTTCCCGGGGGGCCACTGTGACTATGCCAAGTAAAGCCGCGTTTCCACCGTAGGAACTTTCGTGGGGTGGGATTTGGGCACTGAACGCTTGATTTGTTGAGTTCACACAGAATTTTGATTGATTAACTCCATGCAGCATTTTATTTAACCACTATCAAAAGTATGTTCGGGTGCGTGCAGTAAGAGTTTGCTTTGTTTGCTATTCGAATCAACAATAGATTTTAAAAATATGACCTTTATTATATTAATTATTATATTAATATGGCTTTATTAAGTTTATATGCAGAGTACGAAATCCAGTGGGAAGCCGTGCGCAGTCCTACGTCATCTGACTAATTCTCATGTTACTTTAGACCGCGATGGAAACACAGACGGCAACAGGTCTGGTTGGAGTTCCTGGGACAATTTTTTCCGGGTAAATTCGGTGGAAACGTGGCTTCAGACATATTTTGAAGTTCTGGAATAACATTCTTATCTGAAAATGTAGTCCTGTAGTCTTATCTCTAAAATCAGAGGGGATTGATAGATGCATAACATTGCTGTAATAGAAGCACCTAACCCTTAGCCTGGCTAACGCCAGACAACGTATCATTGAGAATAAGACGTGGTCTGGAAACCACATGTTCATTTTCTCGTATTTGAGCCATGATTTACGAATGCCCAGAGCCGTATTATTGGGTGTTAAAGGGATAGTTAACTTTGAAATTAATTTTTGATATGTTTTAGCTTACCTCAAGGCCATCCAAGATGTAGGTGTCTTTGTTTCCACAGCGTTTTCAATTTTGACATTTTTCGGTCAAACCGTTGTTGTCTGTCAGTCATACACTGGAGGTTAAGGGGAGGTTATATTAAAATCGTCTTCCATTGTGATTTCCCGTATATCTAAATATGTTTAGTGAAAGGTAAAACTTCCAAATCACTGTGTAAACAATGCGTGACTTAGACGTGCGAGAGATCACTTCCGGCGTAACGTCTGGAGACGGTTCAGTTCGGTTCAGATGGAGATCTGATTCAGATCAGTTCGACGGATGTTAACAAGAGGTAAAAACTATAAATACTGTTCGTTTTCTCACACAAACCGCTCTCTGTGCATGCTCTTTGAGATGAACCGAGGGAGGACCCCCTTAACCTCCAGTGTATGACTGACAGACAACAACGGTTTGACCAAAAAATGTCAAAATTGAAAATGCTGTGGAAACAAAGACACCTACATTTTGGATGCCCTTGAGGTAAGCTAAAACATGTCAAAAATTAATTTCAAAGTGAACTATCCCTTTAAGAATGTCTATCAAATGCGCCTGTACGTAGCTCATAGCCAATCGGTTCAACAATACCATATGATGCATGTAGAGCGACAGAAAATTAAACGAGGAAGAAGATGATGGGTCAGAGATTTAGGATATTTATGTATACACAAAGGCTGTATCAAAAGATAACTTCGCTCCGCTGCCAAGATGGATCCATAAACATAAACAAACTGCTTCGGTGTGTCGCATGTACGTCGTCATCGTCTTGCTGCTCCCTCCCCGTTCTGTGATTGGTTGCCTACCTCAGGCGAAAATTTGGTTCATGGTGTCCAGGCTGCCTAACAGCATGAATAAAACCGCGCTGTGGCAAGGCAGCATGGGGGAACCCAGGCTACCCCCTGGTTGTAAGCCTAAACTTGAAACTTCTCCCTCAAATCTGATTGGTTGATTTGAATGTTGTTCCAAGATCAACAAAGATGCTGATGCAGGAACATGTTGTCCTTGCGCGTTCACTTATACAGTCAACACCCCACAAGACTTACTTTTCCCCCCTGCTTCCAACATATGAAATTCAAAAACTGACTGTTCGCTTGCTGCCTAATAAATCCCCGTTTAAATATTTTAACCAAAGAATCAAAGTTACTCTCTTCTTCTGTCAGTGGTTTTAATGTTGTGGCTGATCAGTGTATGTATTATTTTAACAAACTTAAATTAAAAATGACTGCAATTATGTACAATGCTCAGAAGAGGGCAATGCTGCATCAGCTACGGACGTTTGCTTCACCCTCAATACCCACCCCCCACCCCCCCTTTATTATTGTGTGGTTTCCACAGATTTGCTGTCATTTATACATTTTTGTACATGAGATGTTAAAAAAACAGCAAATTAAACTATTTTTGAAATACAATTGCATTTAATGTTAATACAATTATATATATTTAAGAGAATATTTATTGAAATGTAGTTCAAAAACAGCAAAAGACAGTCAATATGACATTTAAGCACATGGATGAAACTGGCTTTCAGAAGGTTAAATGAAAGGTTTCCTGGTTGGACTGACTGCAATGTAATTAAGAATGACTGAGAAACTGAATCATATGTCCAGACCAGCGGCCTAATCATAGTGTAAACGTCCCATTTTTACTGCAGCATACTTGATATGTTTATACTCGGCAAACTTTGTCATGGACATTAAAAAGTTATTTTGTAAAAAAAAAAAATGTATTCAGTTGTTCAATGAATGTGTATTGGAGCTCTGATAATTCCATACTGTTTTTCTGCACATACTGTTGATATTAAGAGCTTTGTGGCTTTGTGAGATGACTAATGGAGATTTTTGAGGCCTTGAAGATGGTGGTTCCCCTGCCAGGTTTCCAGTGGGTTCCCTTTTTACGAGGTCTGCTCTGAATACACTTGCCATTCAGGTTAATGTCGCCGCAAATGCTAAACCACCACCCACCTAAAGGAAACAGCAGCAGCCGTGTACAGAATTACACATTTAATTAGCAATTTCCATGCACACAAAATATTATGCACACAAAAAAGTAGGTGTTTTTAAAAAGAAGTTTTTAAAAAGAAGTAAAAAAGAGTTTTTTCTCAAAATAGGCTCTTAAGGCACAGGAACAGGCAAAGCAGTACTTGATATATTAATTTTGCTCAATGAAAGAGGCATGAAACAGGGAACACTCTCAGAACGTTCTCTCAAAGTTATAAACAAACGTTCTCCCGGTAACGCTAATGGAACAATCGTTCAAAGTTTTGTTCAAAAAACATTATTTATACTGTACTGTGCATTGTTCAGGGAACTTTTTTTAATGTTTTAGCTAGTTGTTCTAACATCTAACATTTCTTAAATTTGTAGATACTTGTACATTCCAATAGTTTGCAAAATTATAAAACAGAATGTTCCCTTAACATTTGTACAACCATGAAAAAACATTTTAAAAACTGGAAATTTTGAACGTTTTCATAACTTAATAAGTTCTTGGAACCTATTTATTTTAGCTGCAAATGATGGCATGTACTGTACCTGTGTAGTCTTGGGCACAGTTTGGATGGTTTCCATCGTTGTGGTCTTTAGTGGAGAATCTGAATCCAGTGTGTTCGTCCACAGTAGAGCTGGACTCAGCCGACTGCAGCTTCAGATGGATGGTGTAGTTGGAGGCAGCGTTCTCCAGGATATACTGATAAACTATGAAATGCTTATGTTTCCCCCAGTCCTCTACCTGGACGTGCAGGAGAGAATGTCCCTGATGGGCAACAGCATAGATCTTCTTCAGCCCCAGCCAGAACTCACCTATCAAACAGACATCTGAGACATCAGCTGTCCATATAGTGTAAAATTGTAATATTACTTTGGAATGTTATGGCATTCCATCATAATATATACAGTATGGTGTGATCTAATTACTATAGGCATTATTTCACATTTTTACATATTAATATCACTCGTTTTAATAATTCTACAGTTTAGATATGAAGAGTTCAGATGCAAAAGCCTCTAAATGCCATTTGAAATTTTCTTCTAAAATGACCATTTTTATCAAGCTTGTATATTTAAGTTCAGTAATTTCACTTAAATGACAATTAATAGGTAATCTTCATTGCCATTTAAGTGAAATCACTGAACTTAAATATACAAGCTTGATAAAAATGATCATTTTAGAAGAAAATTTCAAATGGCACTTAGAGGCTTTTGCATCTGAACTCTTCATATATAACATATATTATTAAAAATATAATTATTATTATTAAATGTATAGCAGCCAAGTTGCATGCAACCATATTAATTAGTTAAATTTTCAATGTTATGATCTTTCTGACACCATTTTTGTTGATTATTTTAATCATGTTTCAAACAAGAATAAGCTTCTGAAACACTGAAATTTACTAAAAGGATTAGAAAGTAGAAAGACTGAAATAGTATTTTTTGTAAAACATGCTCCAATAATCTTTGTTTTATTCGCAACTTCAAAAACATATTATTATTATTATTTTTTCCAGTGGTCAAGCTCAATATTTAAACTTTGTAAGGGGGAAAAAAAAAACAGATTTTTTTTTTATTATTATTATCATTTATTTTTTTTTTTACAGATTTTCATTTTCAGTTTTATATATTTTTAAATGATCCTCTAGTTTTCCACTGACCTTCAAACCCTTATTTTACATTTTATGACTGATACAAAATATTTTATAAAATACATTTTAGAATATATATATATATATATATATATATATATATGAAGAGTTCAGATGCAAAAGCCTCTAAGTGCCATTTGAAATTTTCTTCTAGAATGATGATTTTTATCAAGCTTGTATATTTAAGTTCAGTGATTTCACTTAAATGGCAATGATAATTACCTATTAATTGTTATTTAAGTGAAATTACTGAACTTAAATATACAAGTTTGATAAAAATCATCATTCTAGAAGAAAATTTCAAATGGCACTTAGAGGCTTTTGCATCTGAACTCTTCATATATATATATATATATATATATATATATATTTGTAAGTAATTTGCCTACCAGAAATGTTCAAATCTATTCAAATGAAATAAAGTATATGAATTTAAAACACAAAAATGCTGCCTTATATTTTTAAGTACAATCTTCTTGTACTGTATAACTTGTATAACAATAAAATGTTGAAAATTGCTTAACTTATTGTGATGAGTCAAAGCAATATTAAAATATATGTTGTCATCACTTATTGATCATATAATTTTTTAGCGTGCACTGTGACACAAGGCTGTAACCACATGCATGCACTATATTTCTACAGTAAGTATTCTGAAAGATATTATGCCTAGATTTTTCATGAGAACAGATTAGGACAAGGAAGGCAACATCATAAAAGTGGAATGGTCAAATTGCACACACTGTGAAATTATGTTGTAAAAAGTGATACTAAAAGTAGAATGTCAAGATGTCAAACACTCATTGTGCTCCACACTATAATCACAGACTGAACACATTTACTCAAGTTTATGAGCACAACATCCTTGATTTAACTCACTGCTGAAGTCTCCAAATCCATCTTCATACTTCTCCCAGGACTGGTCAAAGTCCACAGAGCCATCATGTCTGCGCTGGATGACAGTGAACACTCCCTCTGTAGATGACAGATAGACCAGTATGCATACAGTCATCTCAAAGTTAGACGAGTCCTTTTGTGTTGTTGTTGTTGTTGAAGGGAAACACCTCTGGATGTTTTTTTTTTAAAGGGTTAGTTCACCCAAAAATGAAAATTAAGTCATTAATTACTCACCCCCATGCTGTACCAACCCCGTAAGACCTTCGTTCGTCTTCGGAACACAAATGAAGATATTTTTGATTAAATTTGAGAGCTGTATAACTACCACATTGGCTCCTAAGGGACTGCCTCTTGACGGCCCAGAAAGTCAATGAAGAAAATGTTTAAATATCCCAAGTGACTACCGTGGCTCAACTATATGTTTATCAAGCGACGCGAATACTTTTTGTGCGAAAAAACAAACAAAAATAACGAGTTTATTCGACTATTTTTTTTCTTCCTTGTAGGCCAGAACGAGACTTCCTTAGATTTCCACGACGCATGCGCGAGAATTGCAATCTGAAGTAGTGTAAGCTGGTGTAAGCAGATCGCAAATCTCGCGCATGCGTCGTGGAAATCTATAAGGAAGTCTCGTTCTGGCCTACAAGGAAGAAAAGAAATAGTCGAATAAACTCGTTATTTTTGTTTGTTTTTTCGCACAAAAAGTATTTGCGTCGCTTGATAAACATATAGTTGAGCCACGGTAGTCACTTGGGATATTTAAACATTTTCTTCATTGACTTTCTGGGCTGTCAAGAGGCAGTCCCTTAGGAGCCAATGTGGTAGTTATACAGCTCTCAAATTTAATCAAAAATATCTTCATTTGTGTTCCGAAGACGAACGAAGGTCTTACGGGGTTGGTACAGCATGGGGGTGAGTAATTAATGACTTTTTCTTTTTTGGGTGAACTAACCCTTTAAGAATTCAGAGATGCGAGAAAGATAAATGCTTTATTCTTACCCTCAGTGAATTCACAATTCACAAGAAAGGGGTTTGACTTGTGTGGTTTAATAGCATACAGGCCGCTGGATTTCTGTCCTCGGTTGAAGACCTCGCCGCAGTCTTTTGGAAGATCTACAACACACAACGTGACATGACGGTATGTAGCTGAACAGATGCAGTAACATTTTTCAAAGCCATTCATTCCTGCCTCCCCTACCGCTTGAGAAGCTCCCATCGGATGTGATGTAAGGAAGGTATCCTGAGAGGCTGTTGGTTTGGCGGTCCCTCAAGTTTTCAGCAGTTTCCTGGATGCTGAGCTAGATAGCAATTTTGAAAACACAGTTTTACTCAAAAACGTCATAGTCTATTCACACTAAGGACAGTAGTAACAATAACTATGAAGTTTTAATAATCATTCTAATTTTATGAGAATAGCAGTCAACAGAATCACTGTTGGAAGAATGTTGCTGGAATCACTTTTAGAACGATTTTTCCATCTCATGAATAATAAAAACATTAACAGCCAATCAGAATCTATTATGCTTTCAAGAGCTAGAGCATTTAAAGTCACAGTGAAATCAAAATGGACAATTCTTATTTTGTTTTGTATGGGATATTGCAGTATTTATTATGAATGATTTATTCAGGGTTTTTTTTTTTTCACCCCCTCTTGCTCACCCAACATGTATCATTTATCATTTCACGTTTTAGTGAAGGAAAGATCACAAACTTCCAAGTCATGCCAAATTTAAGATAACAGAACTGCAGCGCATGCTTAAAAGAAACAATGTTATTGTGTATGGATGCTAAGTTATCGCTCTTGGTGTGAATGGGCCTTAAGGGGGTTTCCAAATCCCATATCTGGCTCAGGTCCTGCTTTCATTATAGGTCTATGGGGTATTTATGCTCCTTTTATTGCCTGCTGGATGAGAAGTGGCATCACTTAACAAAGTAATAGCATACTTCACTTCAACAAGCCGCATGATTTAAAATAGCATTTATTTTTTAATTGCAAACTGTGCAGGATGGGTTACTCGCTGACAGCACATATCCACAGTTATAGTTATCTCAAATGGTCTCTTAATACTGTACTTTATTTTCCAGGCCCTTGATCTTGGTCCTTTGGTTGTTGAGCTGCTCACTTTGCTCGTTCACAGCCTTTAGCAGATCAGTGATGCTCTTTTCCTGGGTCTGGATGATCTCCTAATAGACAACAGCAACATCTTAGCATTTTGTCACCCTCCTGGCCATGGTATATCTGCTAGAGCCCCAGATGTTTTCTCTGCGGTCTAAGTTTTTTTTTATTTATTTTTTTATGTCAAACATAAATGTGAACCTGGCAGGCGCCATTCATAACTGAATTTGTGCAGGATATTTCAAATCAAATTTGGAATGAATTAATGCATGAATCATTAAATGCATACAGTACCTGGTGCAATGTACTATTAAAGGGGAAATGAAGCGGTGAATCAATTTTACATGATTTACAAGATGGATTTCCAATTTAACCAACAATTATATAAGAAACATTACAAATGTAAACATTTAGAAGAAAAAAAGAAAAAAACTTTGTATCTTTCGCCGCCAGGGCGCCGCCATTGTGCAGGTGACGTCACGGGGTTGGTTGGCTCAAGTTTAACAGGCTCTGGGCATTGAAAATCGCGACATCAAACTGTGTTTATACCAGTGTTTTGACCGCGAACGACTAATGTTAGGTACAGATATTAGACAAAAAGACGACGTCTCATGTTATATGTTGACAAACTGCACATAGAAACATTGTTCGCGATGTCTGCCGTCAGATATTCCCGTCTCGTCAATAACATGTAAGTTACTTGCTGTGTAGAACAGTCAGTGGTGGTTTGGGGTGAAGAGCAACGCTAACTTACCAGGTGTCACTGTGGCTGTTGTCCTGCGATGCCCTCCGTGTCAGAGTCCATCTGTTGTCAAGAGGTTGATCTTGAGCATGTATTGCGCGGTCAATTCTGCATCACCGGCGCGCACGTTTACCATGCTGTGCCGGGAGTTAGACATGTGGAAGCGGCGATGCTTTCCCTGAAGGATGTCAGAGCGGAGACACTTTTTCCTAGTATATGTAGGCTGTAGCTAACGTTACTAGCACTACCAGTGCGAAAATATGGACGTTTCATTTCCCCTTTAACAAATACGTGCTAACTTACATGTTATTGACGAGACGGGAATATCTGACGGCAGACATCGCGAACAATGTTTCTATGTGCAGTTTGTCAACATATAACATGAGACGTCGTCTTTTTGTCTAATATCTGTACCTAACATTAGTCGTTCGCGGTCAAAACACTGGTGTAAACACAGTTTGATGTCGCGATTTTCAATGCCCAGAGCCTGTTAAACTTGAGCCAACCAACCCCGTGACGTCACCTGCACAATGGCGGCGCCCTGGCGGCAAAAGATACAAAGTTTTTTTCTTTTTTTCTTCTAAATGTTTACATTTGTAATGTTCCTTATATAATTGTTGATTATATTGGACATCCATCTTGTAAATCATGTAAACTTGATTCACTGCTTCATTTCCCCTTTAAAAAGGTACTATGTTAATACATTGTATTATGTTCTGCTAGAAAGCACATTGTAATCTTGTTTTTTAAAATTGAAAAGGCTGAAAATTCAACCCGGTCTCATCCCAAATCGTCATATAACTGACGTTTTGGGACGTCTTTTGACCATACGTCAATATTCGCCTTTTTAGGGCCCCCTTAAACGTCGGTAGATGAGGTTATGGGATCCTAACTCTACCCCATACCTAAACTTAACCCTAAACCTAACCCGTCACCTAACTGACGTTAAAGGTAAAGCGTCAGTTGTATGACGGCCCGGGATCGCCATCTACCGACGTTTAAGGGGGCCCTAAAAAGGCGGATATTGACGTATGGTCAAAATACGTCCCAAAACGTCAGTTATATGACGATTTGGGATGAGACTGTGTTAGAAAATTACCAGTACCTTTCCCTATTTTCTACATGTGATATAATTGCATATCTTTTTTTATACAATTCACTACGCACATCATTTTTGGACCATAGGAGGAGAACACATTTCTCATTATGCTCTCCCAAACATTTTAAGGTCAAGTGAACCACTGTGACCTAAATTGTTAGCACCCTCTATAAAATGCTATTTTTAAAAAAAAGAATATCTTTGTATGTTGAATATTTGTTTTTATTTGTCTTTTCTTTTTTGTATCCTATTATACAACCAACTTATGATCAGATTTTGTCAATATTAATTCAATTATTTTTAGAAAGTTATCTGAAAGTAATGTGGCGGATACTTGGATCTGTTAAAACGATCTGTTAAATTGACTCTGTTTAGCTTAGTTTAGAGAAATATTTAGGTGACACTTGATTTTTCAGTGTCTTGTTTCACGTTACATATAGCTAATGTAGTAATTACTATATTAATCATAATAACATGCAACTAACTCTAAACCAAAACCTTCAGCACACAGAAAACACAATTCAAATTCACAATCATGCATTAAAAATAAAGAGCCGGATCTTAGATTATGAACCCTGGAACCTGAAGAAATGTCAGAAAAATCTTTACACACACCAAATGAAAACAAGCAAGATGATTAAAATGTTAGGTGGTCATTTGAGCCAATTCATAATCATACCTTGAATGTGGAGATTTCAGCAACCTGCTCAGTTGAGAGCAAACTCTTGGACAGACCACTTAACTTCTCCTCCAAGCCTCCCACCTGACTCCTCAGATGATTCCTCTCTTTTATGATATCTTCCACTTTGGAGTTGATCTCCAGCGACATACTCTTTATTTCCTCATTATTTGCCTTTAAGAACACAGTGGTCTTCTTCAGTTCCTCCTCCTCCTCCTTGATTTCACTGGCCAGCGCAGAAAGTTGGTAGAAGGATTTGTCAAAGACGTTGAGCTTTTGGAATATATCATTGATCTGATTCTTGGTATTCTGCACAAAGTCCTTCAGGCTACGGCCCAGCTGTAGGAGGCCGTTCGCCAAAAGCCGAACTTCGTCCAGAGCTGCAAAGCGTGACCGAGTTTCTGTCTGATGTTCAGGCAAGGTGAGCTCTGCTGGAAAGGAATGAGATTGAGACGACACCAGAAGGAGCGATAGTAAAAGAAGTATCATGGTTGTTTCTTTTCAGGTAAGACTGCTCTGGTCCTCACCAGGCGCCCACGGTTTTGAACTTCTTTTATATGCGTCCTCCTGTCGGGCTGTTGATCATTAAACAGCATGGTGGTGACCCCATATAGACCTTTATTAAGTCCCAACGCTGTCCCAATAAGTAAATAAAGGGTTGAAATGCACCAATACAACTTTCAGCTACATTCACATGATGTATCAACATCATCTGTCAAAAAAGAGATTTTGGATTGGAGCATGATAAAGGTTCAATGACAAATCATAAATAAAATTAAAAAAATCTTTTGAAAAACTTATGTCAACACTTGTTTGTTGTCTCCGTTAGTGTTATTCAATATTCTTCTTCCACTCCTAAAGTCTTTGGCAGCCCATAGAACCGTTTGTAGGAAAGTTGATTAATTTGGCGGAGCAATTGGTCTAGCAATAGTCCAAAGTTTCACTTATGTTTAAGCTAATAACTTTTGAACCATAAGAGCTTTAAGGTGCATTACCGCCACCTACTACGTTGGAGTGTGGACCAGAGCTTTTCTTATCTCTGAAAGCCTTTAGCATATTCTGAAAAAAATTAGCCCTGTGTTATGACAACCATGACCTGAGGCTACCAGTAGAGTTTCGACGCAGTGACACCTAGTGGTCTGGAGGTTTTTAAAAATAATGGCTCTATTTGCTCATAACTTCTGAACTTCTGAAATCTGGTCTCTTTAGATTCGGCGAAGCATGCCGGGCCATTTTGGGTGTCAGCCATTTTGAATTTTGTTGTAAAATGCTATATTTTATGAATGCATTGGTATATCGTTATGAAACTCAGCCTTCAGCACCATGAGCTGACGGTACTTAAAAAATTTCAAGACAATTTCCACAAATGATAATAACTTTTGATCAAATTAGACTAATGATATGAAACTGGTCTTAATATATTCCTTGTGTCATGCTGTTCGGAGGGGAGGAGCTGAGGGATCTGGTGTGTTTGTGACAGTGAATGTGTGAACTTAATTATTATTTCCCCAAAAAACCTTTTAGTAGTTACACAAATGTTAAACAGTACATTAAAATGTTCTAATAAATAACAATAAAAAAACATGCCAAACTATTTTAATTCTTTTCAAGAATTGCAATTGCATTTTTTCTTCATTATGATAGCAGTACAGCTGGACAACTATTTTTAATGCATAATTTGAATTCTGAATTATTTTCTTAGTATTTTAAGTAGGCTTTATACGTGTCTGTTTGTGAGATATATTGATTTAAGAGAATGAGCTGCTGTACCCGATTGTTTTGACAAGATGGAAGAAAAAGTAAGGATTTTTTTCAGCCATAAACATCTCTTCTAGAATGTTACCGCACACTATGAAAATTTTCAGGAGACCAACAGTAATTTACATAGTTGGCTAACTTGCATTTGACTGTAGCAGACTGTCATTCCACAAAATGGGGAAATAGTAAAACAGTTCCCGAAGTTCTAATAGGGCCAGTTCACACAGAACAAATTTGGCGTTCCATTACACTTATTTTTAATCATTTTTCTATGTAAATATGCAGTAGAAGAGCATCTTGACTGTATGTAATGCACCAGCCTCACAGTTTCAAGATCAACTTTTAGTTCAACTGTGTTATTTTCCATTCCACTGCCATTCCGTTAAAAAAACAACCCGTTCATACAGAACAAACAGCACACTACGCTGCTTTTTAAAGTCAGCATGAAACAGAATTTGCTATAGTCTTTTCTTTGTATAGTGACATATATCCATGTAAAATGGCTTGAACAACAAAATATTTAGGGCAAGACTTGATTGTTTCCATTGGAATTGGATTGTTGTGGTTTGCTTGATAGTTACAAAAAATACAAAAAAAAAAAATTTTATTCAATTTTTTTTTTTTTTGAGAATAACTGCCCCGTCAGGTCTCGAAAGACTGCCACACCGCCACTCACTGTTTCTTTGGCATCTTGCAAATGAGGAAATCGTTTTAATGAATCACATCGGTCTGACGGACATACACTTGTTAAAGCTGATGGTGAGGAATTACAGTTGCAACATCTCAAAATGTACAGTATGTCAAACTGAGTAACATATCACTGAGAAACATCCTGCTCAAGTCTTCTTTGTGATGGAGGTTCAGGATGAATAACTTCTTCCAATGTTTCATAATCGGATTGATATGGTAAACTCAATGCCATTGTTACTGTCTTTACAGTATGGACAATTGCTTTGGACTGAGGATTTTGATTCGAATATGGTCGTTCGATTTCCGACACATGCTGTGAGCGGTTGACCAATCAAAACAGACTAGGTTAGTGACAGACAGACTGAAAGATAGTGCAACACTTTTACCATTATTTTGAAATTCAAGTGACAACTTGCTCTTTCCAATTACAGAACACTAGATGTGACTCACTGTGGTCATGTCAAAATAACCCTCCATTTAGTAGACAGCTTCTTTGATTTTAAAAAATCAAAACAGACCAAAACAACAAGGTTGCCCAAGACCTTTGTGTTTGTGTGTGTGTGCTTGTGTGTGTGTGTCTGTGAGAGAGAGTGAGAGAGAGAGAGAGAGAGAGAGAGAGAGAGAGAGAGAGAGAGAGAGAGAGAGAGAGAGAGAGAGAGAGAGAGAGAGAGAGAGAGAGAGAGAGAGAGAGAGAGAGAGAGAGAGAATCATTGGGCTACGGCTGCTAATATCATTAGCTCTCACTCCAGTGTCCTGCACTTCAAAATACAAAACCAACTATTAGCTATAACTACACCGCTGTCCATTGCCATATGGCAGTGAGATTATGTCCTGTTTTCCTGAAAGATAATTATGTCTCCCTGTGACTTCTATTTAAGCAGAAGACTCAGGATGGGGTGACCTCTGAATTTTTAATGACAGTCAATGTTTTTCAACTGGCTCAAAAGTCAGTGAGTGAAACAAAGAAAACACAGAGGATTTTATAAGAGGCTGATCCAAACAACTACATGAACTTTTGTCATGACCTACACAACCTGAGGTCTAAAAATGACAATTTGTGAGTTCTGTTGCAGTCAAAGCAGATTTCCAATAAACGTAAATCAGAAAACTTTGGGCCTCTTCCAGTTAAACGTTAACTTGCATAAGGATGACACAGTAGAAACAACAAACCTGACCTTGCCTCCATTTCTGTCCAAAACAGGGAATATGTGTTTGATAAGGTGTCCAAGAACAAATTTGTGTATTTATCTTGGGTTTATGGATCATGCTTTGTTGTTTATGGCTTGGATGAATGCTTGAATCTCTCATGGCATGGGCCAGCAATCAATCTTCAGCCCTAGTTTGCCGTTTGTTTGGTTTGTGGACTCTTTTGAAGAAGGATTGGTAAGGCCACATTTGCATCCTAATTATGGGTTAACTGCAGCAGAATACATGTTTGTTGTATACAATGCACATGATTTACAACCTTCTCTTACATAACTGATGATTCAACATGTGGCACACACATGTACATACAAGCATGGATAAGTGCACATACTGTGTATATACTGTATTTGAGAACCTCCCTTTTAGACAAAATCTGTATACAATCAAGAAGGAAACTGAAATCGCAAAATTACAGTAATTTCAACACAGACTAATGTATGTTATGATTTAGCTAGTAAAATAACCATAGAAGTGGATAATTTATTGGCATAAGTAAATAAATCATAAGACATGGTTCAGAATTGAGTTTATTTTTATTTTATTTATTTAGGGCTCTAAAAATGTGCATTTGTTTTCTTGGAGGCAAACACATAATATGTAAATACAGGTAAATAATCTAAGCAGGGAAATGTTTATATGCTAATATACACTCACCTAAAGGATTATTAGGAACACCATACTAATACTGTGTTTGACCTACTTTCACCTTTAGAACTGCCTAAATTCTACATGGCATTTGTTTCAACAAGGTGCTGAAAGCATTCTTTAAAAATGTCGGCCCATATTGATAGGATAGCATCTTGCAGTTGATGGAGATTTGTGGGATGCACATCCAGGGAACGAAGCTCCCGTTCCACCACATCCCAAAGATACTCTATTGGGTTGAGATCTGGTAACTGTGGGGGCCATTTAAGTACAGTGAACTCATTGTCATGTTCTAGAAACCAATTTGAAATGATTCGAGCTTTGTTACATGGTGCATTATCCTGCTGGAAGTAGATGATGGGTACATGGTGGCCATAAAGGGATGCACATAGTCAGAAACAATGCTCAGGTAGGCCGTGGCATTTAAACGATGCTGAATTGGTACTAAGGGCCCTAAAGTGTGCCAAGAAAAATCCCCCACACCATTACACCACCACCACCAGCCTGCACAACAAGTAACAAGGCATGATGGATCCATGTTCTCATTCAGTTTACGCCAAATTCTGACTCTACCATCTGAACGTCTCAACAGAAATTGAGACTCATCAGACCAGGCAACATTTTTCCAGCTTCAACTGTCCAATTTTGATGAGCTCTTGCAAATTGTTGCCTCTTTTTCCTGTTTGTAGTGGAAATGAGTGGTACCTGGTGGGGTCTTCTGCTGTTGTAGCCCATCCGCCTCAAGGTTGTGCGTGTTGTGGCTTCACAGATGCTTTGCTGCATACCTCGGTTGTAAGGAGTGGTAATTTCAGTTGCTCTTCTATCAGCTTGAATCAGTCGGCCCATTCTCCTCTGACCTCTAGCATCACCAAGACATTTTCGCCCACAGGACTGCCGCATACTGGATGTTTTTCCTGTTTCACACCATTATTTGCAAACCCTAGAAATGGTTGTGCATGAAAATCCCAGTAACTGAGCAGATTGTGAAATACTTAGACCAGCCTGTCTGGCACCAACAACCTTGTCACGCTCAAAATTGCTTAACTCACCTTTCTTTCCCATTCTGACGCTCAGTTTGGAGTTCAGGAGATTGTCTTGACCAGGACCACACCCCTAAATACATTGAAGCAACTGCCATGTGATTGGTTGATTAGATAATTGCAGTAATGAGAAATTGAACAGGTGTTCCTATAATAATCATTTAGGTGAGTGTAGTTTTCTATATAGTTTCCTCTTAGAGACTCCTGCACTTAGATCCTGTTTTTAATGTTCAGTTCTTTCACTGTTGGTTAAGGGAGAGTTAAAACAGGATCTAAGTGCAGCATTCTTTATTTAGAAATAAACTGAACCGGATCATGAACAGAACACCAGACCACAGATGGATCCAGCAGTCTCCCTTGTCCGGCTACGCCAAGGGATTCACTCACTCAAGGACCACATCAGACACTTTTTGAACATTGCCAACATCACTGACCTCCCGGACTTCCCTTTGACTTTTTTTTTGCTATAGACTGCCTGGCGTCCCCCCAAGTTTCGGGCCATCCACTCCACTACAGTGAGAGCAGCCGATGCCCATGTCTTGCGTGTGAAGGCGAAGGACGTGATAGAGCCGGTCCCTCCAGCCGTAATGAGGTCAGGGCACTACAGTCCCTACTTCATTGTACCCAAGAAAGGTGGTGGGTTACGACCAATCTTGGGCCTGTGAGATTTGGATCGGAGCCTCCACAAGCTACCGTTTAATGCATCCGTCCCCAAAATTGTCACACAGATGCTGAATTTGGTCACACAGATGCTGAATTGCTTGAAAACATTCAAAGGCAGGACGGTCTTTGTTCCTGCAGGCAGGAGTCCCCTTGGAACAGGTATCGAGGCATGCTGTGGTTCACAGATGCCTCTGCCACCGGCTGCTCCTAAGACGAAAGCGTGTGTCTTTCTCTTGGGCTATGGCACCCATTGTTTCATATGCTGTACAACATTCGGGTTAGTCCAAATGTATTTCCCACATAACTGTTTGAAGAAGTGGCTTACGCAGCATTCTCCTTCCTAATTAGAAAGGGCACGCATTCCCAGTGTTATCCAATATTTTACTGTGTGGGCTATCCTGGTCCACCAGGACGTAGCGAGTGTCCTGTTGATAGCTCCGCACTGGTCAAGCCGAGTGGGGTTTTCAAACCTAATATCCCATCTTGACAGCTCTCCTCTAGAGCTGCCTGTCAGGAGGGACATTCTACCTCAGGCGGGGTGAGCAATCCTCTATACCTGTCCAGAAACATTTAACCTGTGGGTATGGCCTCTGAAGGGGGCCCGACTCATAGACTCTAGTCTTTCAAACGAGGTTGTGGGGACCATACTGCACTCCACAGCTCCGTCCACGAGGAAGCTAAATGCCCTGAAATGGAGAGTTTTTACCTCTTGGTGCAATCAATGACAATGGGATCCAGTTAATTTCACTATTGGTTCATTACTTGAGTTCCTGCAAGATCGTTTTGCTTCAGGGTTATTTCCTTCCACACTGAATTTTTTTGCGGCCACTGTAGCCTATCATGCTCCCCTGGAGGAAGAGACCCTCTTATAATACGTTTCCTTTGTGGCACCCTGAGGCTAAGGCCTGCAGTTTGTACCTGAGTTCTAGCTTGGGATCTGGCTCTTATTCTAGAAGGTTTATCTGTCGTTCCCTTCCAGCCTTTTGATTCGGTCTCAGAAAAGTTTCTGACCCTCAAAACTGTGTTCCTTCTAGCCATATCCTTATTAACAATAGTAGGAGGTAATCAGGCTCTATCGGTATCTCCTTGCCCCTATGCATTGAGTTTGCACCCGGGATTGTCAAATTGTGATTGTCTATCTGAAACCCAGAAAATGTACCAAAGGTTTCAACCAATGTACCAAAGCCTGCAGGCATTATGTCCTCCTCATTTTAAAGATCAAGACAAGGAGAAATTGAACCTCATCTGTCAAGTCTGAGCACTGGACACTTCCACAGAGCTGCCCTGTGGAGAAAGACTGACCAGCTGCTTGTATGCTTTGGCCCCCTAAAAAGGCCTTCCTGTATCCGGACTGTTAATAAATGGATAGTTGAGGCTATCACTCTTGCATATGAGGTTGTGGGCCAGCCTTCACCTTTGGTCACTAGAGCCCATTCTACTAGGGGTATGGCGGCCTCGAAAGCCCTAATTTCAGGGGTGTCCCTTCAAGAAATTTGTGATGCAGCAGGCTGGTCTTCGCCGCTCACGGTTGTCAGATTTTATGACCTAGACATGGATACCCTGGGTCTAGATTTCTCTTGTCGAGACAGTTTTAACACGACAGGTTCTTGGTCGAATGGCGCTCGGCATTCTCGTTCCCAAAGTGTCATCGGCGCAGCGCAAGGTCCCTCGAAAGGGAACGTCTCAGGTTAAGACTGTAACCCTAGTTCCCTGAGTGTGGTACGAGACGCTGCATCAAATTTGCCATACTTCCTAGATCCCTGTGATCGACTTGCCTTTTCGAAGCTGATGCCTTTCTTGGTCGTGATGTCACCCTCCCGTGGCGCTTACTCTCACCATTTGACTAGTTGACACACGTGCTTCAGACGCAATCACGCAGGGGCATTCCCAGAGCGACATCGACGCAGCACGAGTTCCCTACTTAGGGAGACGTTTTCAGGAAACTGTGCCATTTGTACCTTTTCCCACTCTTAGACCCAAAGTACCAGGGCTATAACTGTCAGAGACAAAATATTATGAGAGTGAGACAAAATATTATGTGGTTATAGCCATGCACAAAGAGTTTATTTATTTATAAATCACATTATTTCAAACCAGTCGTTTGAACTTCATATCATTTAAAAAGACATGGTTTATTTAATTTACATAGTTTATATCTTCTCTAAATATATCATTGTTTTTAAAGGGGTAAGTAATAACATAAGTTTGAGCAAAAAATGCGGGATGAATTTAGGGGACAAAACTATAGAAAAAAAAAAACCCAATTTGTATTATAAACGAAATCTCAATTTAAGAATTTTCTTTCTTTCTTCTGCTATATAATCCAATCAAACGTAGATGGTGATGAACAGGGAATTGCAAATTGTCTGATATTCAAATTAAAAATGTGTTCTGTTTGACAGAGTGAAGTAAAAAATAATTACATAAAATGAGACAAATGACAACATTTATCAAAAATGACATACTGACAAAAGCAACTGGCTGCTATTAGCAAAAGGAAAGTGGGCCTGCATGTTCCTTTTGTCACTGAGTTGTGAAAGTCTAGTTTCACTTGTTCCCATCACTCATGCAGGACCACCTCAGATGACTGAAGTCATTCTGTTTGGTGGGTGTCACATGCAAGCCATGCATTTTCTTGTGGCTGTTTTATGTCCCACATTGCATGTTAGTCAAACGATTGTTTCTGTAATGTTCATTGTTAGCTCACCAAGTGACTTTACACATTAAATACTGGGTAGAGTCCAGTTGCTACAAGCATGCAAACCATCAAATTGTAATGTATATCAAACATTTTTTTTTTTAAATGTATGCACTGCACTTTTAATAAGTGTACTTTGTAATGATGTCAAATTAAAAGTTTTACTTTAAAGTACATTTTAAACCATTGTTTTAATAATCTTGTGTCATCCTGTAAAGTACACTTACTTTAATGTGTTGTTTAACATACTAAGTGTGTGTTAAGTGTAAAGTGCTTGATTAAAATGTTGATGTAGGGTGTTATTTGATATGATATTTAAAGTTAATATACTTCAAATGTTCTAAATTTCAACTCATCATGTGTAATTACAAATCTATTACAATACATAACATACTGTAGGCTACCAGCTTCAGTAAAATTACCATAAAGTATATTTTAATTCTCCATAAATCCATGCATTTCAAAGACAATAAAAGTAATTTTGAAATTAGACGTACACTTAAGTCCTATGAGTGGGTCAAAATACACTAATGCATGTAATATATCTTTAAATTATAATACATTTGATTTAATTGTTACTAACATGCAATCAAGTGTCTGAAAACATTACATTCAGTTTGCACACAAGGATATTCATTTAAAGTATGATGTTTCTATAACAAGTACTCTTTTTATAAGTATACCTCACATGGGAAACTAAAAGGGAAAAAAAGGGAAATTCCTTTTTTTACTCAGTTGTAAAAGTAGTCAACCTTTCCTATTTTCTATGATCAATAAGCACAGCCTGGTTGATTCTGATGTTGAAAATCTACAATAATACTATTAAAAAGAAGACCAGAGGAGAAAGAAGATACACAAAGAATGAATGGCATGTCCTGCGGGAGCCTCACTCTGTGCCCTGTACTCATAAAAAGCCCTGAACTATTTTCATGATTATAATGGATGGTGAGCACTAAGACTAAGTTACAGTGGATTGAATTACACTTAAAGTGTGTGGGTGGGCATGTGTGTGCGTGTGTTCTGAGATTCTGACAGGTTACTTTGGGGTCCTCTTTCACCCAGTTTCATGTGGGAATAGTTTTGTGAGTGCCCCAGTACTCTTCAAGTAAACTCGGGCCCCCTGCCATCACATGAATCCTGTTTTGAGAAACATCCCTCAGTTGCAGTTATGCACAAAGCAACGCCCACCTCTTAGTTTTTCAGCCCACCTTATTTCTTTCATTGGAGGAATTGTGTAGATTGCCTCCCACCCACAGGCTCTGATTGGATGGGGCGGAGCTATGAAAGGCCAGAGTGCCTACATCCCACCTCCTGTTCCACGCACAATAACACTGCTTATGTTTTGCAAGAATTTTACTTTGGCATTGCTTGAATGTCTTTTGTCTGCCTTCCCCTCTGAAGCCTCTCAGATGAAGGAGAAAAGTGAAGAGGTGAACAGGCTACACTTCAGCACGGAGAAGACAAAATGCCAAACCTGTGATATTTAAGGTAAGATACATCGCTAAAATACAGATTTAATTCTGTCTCAATGTATAAAGAACTCCGAAAAGTAAAGTTGGTCACACTTTAGATTAAGGTCCAATTCTCACTATTAACTATTACTTATGCCTCAATAAACTCTGAAAGACTGACTATTGATTAATAGTTAGCAAGGCAGTTGTTAAGTTTAAGTATTGGGTGGGATTATGGGATATGATCATGCAGAATAAGTGATTTAAGTACTAATAAACAGCCAATGTCATATTAATACGCTTCCTAATAAGTACTAATAATTCCTAAACTAAGGTGTTACCGTAGAGTCAAAGAGTTTGAGCAAAAGTTTCATTTAACTATGGATGTCCACTAATTTACTTTTCTTTTCTTTTTTAACTAATTTGGGTGTGTCGTTTTGATTTTATAAGATAGCCTACATGTAATTTCATTTTGCACAAACACATTCTCAGGAAGTCCAAATCTCAAATCTGATGAAGTGATTGTTTTGCTAAAACAATAGAGAGACGTCCTGGATTGATTAGTTTGTGTGACAGGAGGTTTCAGATGGTGACTTGAAAAGACTCTTTTTGAATTTTTCTGAGACGCTTTTGCTGAATGTTTCACATGTGTTTGATTATACAGTGAGTCTGAATTTACTTTGCTGCTCACACGTCTTCTCATGTAACTGGTGTGCGTGTGCATATTGCTGTTGGCAAAGAGCCAAGATTGTCGACATGGTCCAAATACTGTGGACATAGAAAAAAAATTGTGAAAAAAGATGGAACAACACCCTAAAGGCAAATAGATAGATAGATAGATAGATAGATAGATAGATAGATAGATAGATAGATAGATAGATAGATAGATAGATAGATAGATAGATAGATAGATAGATAGATAGAGTCTTTTCTCACAGTAGTCATTCTTCAGTAGTAGAGACTCTTCAACACACCCTCTCTCCATAAAGTGAAAGGGTGATGGGGGTCAGAGAGCAGGAGAACCGATCTCTAGCTTCAGTCCTCCATCCAACTCCAAACAGAGGAGAAAGAATGAGGATCTGAGCCAAGGAAACCACACCACTTACAGGGCCAAACAGGAAGAGTGAAACGTCTGTCTATTGTGTGTGTTATAAATGTGAATGAGAAAGAAAGTGTGCAGGACCAGCAGTCTGTTTTATGTAAGTAAAATCAGGCCCACTCGAGTTGTTAATTGTGCATGTCAAAACACTGCTAGCATAACATAATGCTATTCAGAGAAGAAAGATTGTGCAGCAAAGTTTCCCTGTATATTATGAAGTAAAAACATCCAAGTTTTAGCCGACTAGTTTGACACTCTTTGCAGGGAATGTTTGTTCCTCTCAAGTTTCCAGTTTGGTCTTTTTTTCCTATCCTCCAAGCCTGACCTAAAACCTGAAATTGTCCATTCCTTTCAGAGGACTCTGTGCTTCAATTTTTGTTCTTACAGCGGTAGCAGTTTTTAGTTTGTCATGAGTTTCAATCCAATTTGTGGTGTAAGAAAGAATGCTGTGGAGAGAAAAGCATTTAATGAGAGGAGGGATATTTTTTTCCCTGAGTGCTGCAAAAAAGGAAAGTGAACAATAATCATTACTGTGAAATGGATTGTGCCGTACTCAGTGAACACAGACTACATTGTGAAAGTGGCCAAAAAAGCCCAAATCTATAACAGTGGCTGAATTAAGATTCTTCATGAAAGCCGGTTCTATAGTGGAAACAATTACCAGCACTCATTATGATTTGGTATTTATATTAAAGTTTTTTATAATAGTGGTGGGAATAAATTTTCACGCCAGAAATATACTCTACACAAATATGCTAAAGGTGGCATTAACAAATCTGAACCATATGTTTCTGAGACAGAGTGCGATAGAAAAATATCACATGGGACACCATTTAAATAAACATTTCAAGTAGAATACGTATAAGATGTAGTGGTTTAGTTGATATCACTCTTGTAAAAGCTCTGGTTGCAGACTGATCTCATGAAGTAGCATGTGAATGACACGCCAATTCGTATTTCCATTTTTGGCCTGCTATCAAGACGCATAATGGCTTTCAGCGTGTTTATGAACGCCATTGACTTAACGTTATTACTGTATATATAAATATATGACTTACCTCAACCCCGTCCCTAAACCTAACCGTCACTGGGGTTAATGGCATTTATGACTGGACATTTGACGGCGTGTACAGACACGCGGAATCACTCGGACGTTAATGGCGTAGACATACACGCGGATACACGCGGATAGCTCAAAATGCGTAGAGATAACACGCCACTTGACTCGAAAGTGGCGTGTACGTTTACGCAAAAGTCATGATGTCATGTTGCTGGTTGAGACGTATAATAGCAATGGCTATTAATTTTGCAATCACACTTTGCTCATTAAATTCATAAAGTTTACAATCATTCACTTCACACACTCATTTTTGCATAGTGATTTTAGAGGTTTATGTATAATCTCGTCATATGATATACTCTTGCTAAAGACTTGCTAACGTGTTTATGTTACAAAATGTGTGTCCATTCTTGCTCATAGAGGCCCACTGTCCTGCAGAGTTGACCTCAAATACACCTGTCTGTAAGTTTTTAGTGATACCAAAGACCTTTACTGTGCAGGTGTGTTTGATTAGGGCTATAGATAAACTCTGCTGGAAGGTGGCCCTCCAGGAGCAGGATTGAAGACCCCCGGCTTACTGGCTATTTGTGGATTTTCAGGATACAGGAAACATTTGTCAGGAAACTTTCTATGAGTGTGTTTCAGGCAAGAATCCTGCAGCCCCATTTTTCTATCAGCAGAAGACACTATCAGCAATGCATTTTTTTTTTGTCTGACTTTGCCCATATACTGTTGCTTGTTATATCAGTACTTTCAGATCAGTCTGCCTTAGCGGGAACTGAGGTATCTCATAACCAAAAAAAGATCAGCCCCTATTTCTGTGCTTGTCTGACTTATCTCTATCGAGAAGAATGGTGGGACAGACAGGTATGAAGGAAGGACGGCTGCAATTTTTGATAAGATGTATTTCTTCAACTTGTGTGAGCCATGCCAAGGAGTGCATCTGTGGTTGTCTGTGTGTATGTGAGCCAGTGGAAGTGTTTGGTCTCAGCTGTTTGTGTGTTTACTGCATAGCTCACATTGTTTGGGCTGTGGCTGCTTCTGTGGTGCCTTGAAAGTGCTTCGTGGTCAAAGACAGAGACAGACAAGAAAGAGTCTGGCTCTGTAAATCTGCTGAATACTAATGCACAACCTACTCTCACCTTAACTTGAGTTCCCAACATTTAGAAGTGCTTGATTCTGTTTAATTAAACACATCAAAAGTAACAGAAATCTATCTTTGTCCTCAAGGGGTAAGAGACACAAACCAAAAGCCACATGACGCTGAAGACAGACTTATACTAAGAACAATGGATACCCAAAAAGGTATGAATAACCCAGTTTTTGTTTAGTCATAGCATGGTACAACTAGACATGTGCCGGTCTTCGGTAATGCGATAAATCGCGGTAATGAATATGCACGATATTGTTATCGTGGGCTCTTCAAAATACCGTGAAAAATAATAGATTCGAATTTAGACTTTTAGAGCGCACATTAGCTGCTTATTTTCCTGCAACCGCTCAAACACTGCGTGCTGCGCAAAACGCGCGCACTCTGATGTAAACAATCCCCACACAGTGTGCATGCGGCAGTGCGCACTAGTCTAATGTAAACAATCCTCACATGGAGTATAAGCATGGCGGAACGCTCCCGACGATTTATCCCCGCAGGGCTGCCAACTCTCACGCATTCAGCTTGAGACTCTTAGACAGGACGCGGAATACGCGCGCGACGCGCAGGGATGTTTTGTTGCTCCATCGACCTGCATCGACCACGCCGTGGTTAAAGTTCAAAATAGTTCAACTTTTTAGTTCTAAAATGGTAAATCGCGTTGTATCTGAAGGAAAACGTTGAACCAAGCGGCCAGCGTCGCGCATTCCGCGTCCTGTCTAAAAGGCGATTAACGCATTTGATACTTTTCACGCGCTCTCCCACAGAGAAAAAATCACAGAGCAAAGAGGACACTGACACCGACAGACTAGACAGAGCAGGTTACTTTTGATATGAAAGTTGTTATTGATAAATCAGCTCTTAGGTTCTGATCACAGATCGTTGCTCCTCAGTTCAAGTAAACCGATCATGTCACTTTCGTTTTTATTTAAAGAGACAGTACAACTTACCGAAAGATATTTACTTGTACATCATAACGATCAATCAGTGTTTTCAAACACGGAAAGAGGTCAGTAACACTGCAGGAGAACTGTTGTGTCACAAAACGTTACATTTACCTCAGTAAAGCCATTTAATGACCAGCACATTAGTTGACTAGAAAAAAATAGCAAGGAGTATTTTTCTAAATATTATATTTAATTTCTCTCTGTATGTTGACAGCAGTATGTGAGATTTTTTCCCCTGAGAAACATTAACAGACTGGGGCCTACCTAATATTTATCCAAATGAGTCAATATTGAATTAAGACTAAAATCAAATCCAAGAATTTAATTGAATAATACAAACAGTAACCTACCAGTCATTGTCCCATGTAAACATTGTAACATGTCACTAAACTTTAAACAATTTGGTTTAGTTACCATATGTTTTGAAAATCACAATTACACATTGTGATGCAAGTTGAGTTTTTTTTAGAGACCCACAATACATCTGTTTTTCTTGAGCATTAAAATATAATTTCATTAAAATATCGTGATAATACCGTATACCGTGATAAAAGCTCAATCAATTAACCGCAGCATGAAAATTTGATACCGGCACATGCCTATTTTTCCAATGATCTGAATAAATTTGGAGCAATTTGGATACTGTGCATCACACCTTTGTGTTTTTCTTTCAGCGAATGGCATCTCTCCAAAAGAGAATGGGAGCCAAAGAAGACCACCCTCCTATTCTGTAGAGACGCCCTATGGATTCCATCTGGACCTGGACTTCCTTAAATATGTAGATGACATTGAGAAGGGCAACACCATTAGGAGGGTGCCAATGCAGCGAAGGCAAAGAGGGCGAAATATTGGTGCCCTGTCACGTAACTTAAGCCTTCCGGGTTATGGGTGCAGAGCTACAGAGTGGAGCTCCATCAGTACTTTATGGCCCAAAACCAAACTAGGAGACTCTCATTTTGAGTTTCGATCTAGTGACAGTGTGTCTGCTGCCTATGCCAGAAGGGGAGAGTCCATCTACAAGTCCTTCACATCTGCAGAGATGGATGCTGATATTCAAGCTTTTGATGAGCAGCCTTTAGGACATTATGTCAGGCCAAATCTCTTGAGAGCCTCCAGTTTACCCTTGACTGTTTTACTAAGAAAACACTCTGAGTCAACCGATGGTCCAACTAGCCCCGGCAGCCCCAAGGAATATTTAATCCGGGAAAATGGTTCCTCTGAAGATGTATTCCATACATCCGACAGCAGGATGGGTAGGGCAAATGGGACCCTCCAGCGGCTCTCTGCAGCACTTGAACGAGTTGGCGAATTGGAAGAGGAGATCAGAGTCATTCCTGAGCTCAAAGCTCAGATATGTATTTTGCAGGAGGAGCGAGAGAGGCTTTTAGTCCAGTTACATTCCCAAAACAAAACCACTGGGCCACTGAATGTTCCTACTGCTTCTCTACACATAAATAACTGGGACAGTCCCTTGTCTGCCAGAGAAAATCAAGACAAAGAAAGTGATGACTGGATGAATCGAGAATATGACCGACTTGAGAAAAATGTCAAGGCTTCTTCGGAACAAGTTGATGCAGTTGCAATGCCTTCAACTAGAATTCTTCCAGAGATAGAAAGATATAAGACAGTTTCCCGAGAAAAAGATCTCTTAGATAATGGAGACAAAACCAAATCTCTCACTGAAACTCTCCAGAGGAAAGTTGTTTTGTTGGAACAGAAACTTCATGAACTGGAGGTAGAGCTAGATAAGACAAGAACTCTGCTGAAGCAGCAAGTAGAGGAGAGTCATCTCAAGGATGAGAAGATTAAGCAGTTGACTCTACAGCCTGTAAAGGGGAACACACTGGCAAGGATGATTTCATCTGAGGTCTTCTTAGCAAGTAAACAAAATCTTGAACCTGTGGTAGAATTGCAGGAACCAATAAGTGAGCAAGAGATGCCAACAGAGGAGGGAATCACCCCTCAAGTTCTGGATCAACCTCCAGTATCACATGCAGACATGGAGCACCATGTGAAAAGATTGCAAGAGCTCCTTCAGGAGCAGTGGGAATGCCTTTGCAAAAGCGACTCCTCAGGACAAATGTCTTTCGATCACTTGCCGCCAAGGGTCTGCACCATTCAAGAGCAATTAGCAACTTTAGTCACCATTCTATCCCTCTATGTGTTACCTGCTGGGGATGTTTCTCAACCAGGTATGACTCTACACTTAGTCTTACCTCTAAGGATTTAACAGCTTGTCAAAATTTACTCAAAAGGGTAATGCTCCTTCAGGGGTAGATAAGGTAAAAATGTTGATTTGTTGAGGCTACAGTCCTAGTGATATGCTCCTCTTTGTGCTCTTTTTTTCTGACTGTGTATAATAATAAAAAATATATATATACTTGGCCATTCTATTACATTTTTTTTTCAATGTGTATAATGCATAACGTCTTTTGTGGCCTTTCTGTGAATTTCAAGGCTATAAAATGAAGGAAATTCTTCCTGTAGAGAAAGAGAACCCCAAGACAGAACATCTGTGTAAAGTCAGCACAAGAGAAAGGTAAATACATGTCCTGCACTTTTTTTTTACAGACTAATTCACAAAAAAAAAAAAACAGTAGCTGCAGATTACTAATGGTCTTTGAACTTTAACTTTCTAAAGTGGGAGTGTGGAGACAGAGGGAGTAAGTAATGCTTTCAAACTACAAGAGCAAACAGAAATGGATGCTGACCTCAACAAGAATACGACAAAGGAAGAAGGCAAACTATGGACCACATGGACAATGGACTCCAGTGTGCAGACAAGGAAAAGTAAAAATACCGAATTCAAACCAACAAAAGATGTTGTATATGTAGAGACCACAAAAGAAGATGAGCTGCACAAGCAAATAAGTCAGGGAAGGGCTCTAGAGGATCAGATAGAGGAAGAGAGGAAGGATCACAATTGTTTGAGAGTGGACTCGGATCAGAAATCCCTGGCAATTAAGACAAACAGGTAAGGCGAACTGAATTCATCTTTAGATGTTACAAAAATATCTTTCAGTAGCTTTCTTATAAGTTTTAAACACAACTTGGAAAACAACTTGTTTTGTTTTCTAGGGAAGCTGTTAATAAAGATTTCATTGAGGCGTGTTGTTTCCTTAAAGACCACATGGATAAAGTGTCAGAACCTGATGACGAAACGGTAATATTCAAACTAGTTTACATTTAAAGGGATAGTTCACTTTGAAATCAATTTTTGATATGTTTTAGCTTACCTCAAGGGGATCCAAGATGTAGGTGTCTTTGTTTCCACAGTATTTTCAATCAAACCGTTGTTGTCTATCAGTCATACACTGGAGGCAAATGGGGTCCACCAAAAAGCATGCACAGAGAAGTCAAAATTAAACATGATTTAATGACTCATAAATGTAAGTACACATTGATGGCCTAAGACACGAAACAAGCGGTTTTTGTGAGAAAACGAACAGTATTTATATTGTTTGTACCTCGTGTAATCACAGTGACGTCCAAGTGATCTGAATCAGTTGTGCAATGTCCAACTGAACCGAACTGAATCAGTTAAATGTTACGCCGGAAGTGTTCGCTTGCGTGTGACGTCACTCAATTTTTACACGGAGATTTCGGAAGTTTTACCTTTTACGAAACATATTTAGATATACCGAAATCGTCTTCCATTGCGGTTTCCCATATATCTAAATATGTTTAGTGAAAGGTAAAACTTCCGAAATCTCCGTGTAAATATTGAGTGACGTCACACGCAAGCGAACACTTCCAGCGCATGCTCAGACTGAAGCAGTCAGATCATTTTGTCATGGCTATGATTACAAGAGGTAAAACGATATAAATACTGTTAGTTTTCTCACACAAACCGCTCGTTTCGTGTCTTAGGCCATCAATGTGTACTTACATTTACGAGTCAATAAATCATGTTTAATTTGGACTTCTCTGTGCATGCTTTTTGGTGGACCCTCTTAGCCTCCAGTGTATGACTGATAGACAACAACGGTTTGACTGAAAAATGTCAAAATTGAAAATACTGTGGAAACAAAGACACCTACATCTTGGATGCCCTTGAAGTAAGCTAAAACATAAAAAAATAATTTCAAAGTGAACTATCCCTTTAATATGCCCAACTTGCACATTAATAACATATTTTGGGCAGCAGTGTGCAATAACTTAAAGCTAGTAACCGTAAGTTTGCTGGTCCAGTCCCTGCATGGAATGAGCCATGAACCATCAAACCCTTGGGTGTTTTTAGGCCTGTAGATTGTTTGCTTTGATCAGAAACAGGGTTTTCAAATTGTTACAATGTTGTAATTTCTTCTTGGTTTTATTCTCTTTCACAAGGCAATATTTCTAAATGGACCAAAATTTGTTCATTCAAGTCTTGTGCGAGTAAACTATCCTCTCATTAGTCAAAGTGCATCTGTTTATGTTCCGGGATTCTGCTCATCATCCATCAGCTTCATCGTTGTGCTGAACTGTTCCATTGAGCGATTAAAGCACATCTCTGGAGACTCCTGCTAAACACCTTGTAAACTTATTTTTACACGTTTTGGACAATTGTTCTAAAATATGTTAATCCGACCAAATTTCAATCAGGCATTTCACTTCATCTTTGTTGACCTAAAATTAATTTTGAGAGGCAATAGCAAAACAAACTATTGCTTTTCATTCATTCTGTACATTGTGAAACAGCCTGGTTCATTGGTATGTTGGGTGGGATTGGATCCGAGGGCGATTGCTCTGATCATTCATGCCTAAACGAACAGAACTGAGGAGGGGAAACGTACCGGGTTTCGAAACAAACACTCCAAATGAGCAAGGTGTGAAAACTTAAATTAATATTTACTTCCTTTGCTAACACTGACTCTGCCATTTAGACTGCCAGTTAAAGTTTTTCAATCCTCACAGTAGTTGTTTTCTTTGTTGCTATTGTTGTATCCCTCAATTGAGTGTTAACTTCAGTTCTGGTCTACTTCTTTGCTGATTTGCAGACCAAGGCTCTCACTGTTGTGTTCCAGCAATGGTTTCAAATCTCTGCAGAAGAGGGGGCATGTCCCGATACTGTTGCTTTGTATCTCAGTGAGGTTAATTCACGAACACCTACAGTCCTTCAATTCTTGGTCAACATGTTGGATGACAATGGGAACACCGCCCTGCATTATAGCGTGTCTCATTGTAACTTCGGCATCGTAAAGGTCCTTTTAGACACAGGTCAGTGTGTTCACTGTTATTTCCTTTTGTTATCAACTACTTGGAAATCAATGTTTTAAAACAAATATTTCATTGTGATGTAGAAAATGACAATATAGAATCATTTACTTTGAGCTAATGAAAGCAAAATACACTTCAGTGGGAAGGGTCAGATTCACTGTTTTCACAGTGATCAGCAAAAATCTAAAAGCCAACTGAACATTTTGTTGAGGGACCAAGAATGATGCTAGATTGCGGTTTGGCTTTGCCATAGATATCTATACATAGATTACTCAATTGTGACATTCGAGAGCAAGTTGACTGAGCGTCTGCAACCGAAGTTAGATGCGCGTATGAATATCTACCAAAAGGAGCCAAAAGGACCAAATGGGACCAATAATATATACCAAAAGGACCAAATGTGTAATATTGAGTTAATACCTGTGAAAGCTTATCCCATTTCTTTGAGAATTTATATCTTGGAGGTTTCACAACCAGAAGCTGCGCAATGTTGTGTCATGATTCTTACAGTTAGGGACAACATGCTGACAGTTCCAAGATGATGCGCAAACCGACCTGTCTGGAGCGGTCAAATGTGGAATCTATGTATACACATATGGGCTTTATTTCATCTTGGACAATGGATTATTTGTGTGTGGTGTCTATTTACGCTCTGCATATGCTAACGTCAAATTCAATAAATCAATTGTCAGTTTAGTCTCTTTTGTGCTTCTTGTGAGTAGTACAATATTTTTAGTGTGGTGCACATGCTCTAAATGAGTCACTTGTGGAGTTCCATTTAATTTCGGATGCAGCCTGAGAAGGCGGTCGAAAGGAAGGCAGCTCACTAGCGCTTAAAGCAGAGCTACTCTGTCCATATACAATTTTGTTTGAATATTCACCTTGAGGTTGTCCACTTTCCATTTTGATGATCCTTTTAACACATTCTGTTGACTAATAAGTACTGTTGCACCTACAACTCTCATTAAAGAGTCAGTAGAGTATAAGTAGACTGGTAGGGTTGGTAGAATAACTTGACATGTACTTGCAAATTTACTCAGTAGAATGTCTGTTGGAGGAACATCTCAATATAGTAGTGATGACAATATAGTAGACCGGTCTCGAGACCGATTTCTGGTTTCTCGGACTCGTCTCGGACTTGTTCGTTCAAAGACTCAGTCTTGACTCGGACTCGACTGTATTTGAAAACGGACTCGATCTCGACCCTTCAAAGACTTGGTCTTGACTCGGACTCGACTGTATTTGAAAACAAACGGACTCGGTCTCGACTCGACCCTTCAAAGACTCGGCATAGGCGGTCTCGTCCCCATCACGACAATAAAGTGTTAGCAGATGTTAAGCAGACAGTCTAATCCAATGAGAATTAGTTGACATGTAGTTGCAAAGTTACTTATAGTCAACAGAATGTGTTAAAGAGACCATCAAAATAAAGTTTTAGTAATGCGAATTGAAAAGGGGTTCAATTTAAACTTTATAGTACAGTACAAAAAGTGTACAAATTTATAGAGAGGATAAACCCTAAACTAATCTAATAGACACTTACTGTGCTTGCTCAAACTTAGGTGTATGTGAAGTGGACCTGAGAAACAAGTCTGGCTACACCGCTATCATGCTGGCCTCCTTGACAGCTGTAGAAACACCAAAGGACATGAAAGTGGTCCAGCAGCTGATGCATCTTGGTGACGTCAACGCCTGTGTTGGCCAGGTAATGGTGTTACCAGCCAGATGACACAGTGTGCACTGTGTATCAAATGATTTGTTGGAAATAAGATTTGTGTTTGCTTCTGTTCTAAATAAATGTCTTTAGGTCGGACAAACAGCCCTCCACTTGGCAGTAAGACATGGACGTGTCCCAATGGTGCGTCTCCTGCTTGAACAGGGAGCAGATCCTAACGCCCAGGATCACGCAGGAACCACTCCACTGATCAGCGCTTGTGATCGGGGACACATCAACATTGTGCGCATTTTGCTGGAGGAAGCAAACTGCAATGTCAATTTAAAAGACAAGGTAATTTCTCTTTCATGCTAGCCCAAACTTTAACAAAAAACAACAACACCAAACTACACGTTCATCTAACAGTCATCTCACGGATAAAAGGATAACTAACTTTATTGATACAACTACACATGTTTGTACAGAAGATGTTGTACAAATAAGTACAACATGGCCACTATTTAACTAAAACGATGGAACTAGTTAACATGTGGCCATGATTTGGTAAGTCTTGAGAAGGAATTGTTAATTCATACCCACAATCATCAGTCCCGCCCACAGCCGGTGCCGAAGTAAGAATTCAATGCAATTTCTCCATTGACATTTGGGATATAAGCCATAAAAACGTAACCATACATGGTAGAGTTAAAACCAGCTACAGCTGTACTAAGCGATTGTATATGCTCATATAAACGCCAAAAGTTCATGGGGCACTAACCTTGTTTAATTAGCAATTTCTTGGATAAGTACTTCATTACCCATAATCCTGAACAATCCCACAGTAATGGATCTGATTGGTGGAAGTCATTTAACTGTCTGGGTAAAGTCCGTGAAGACTTAAGATCGTGTAATGACGTAGAGCTAAGTTCATTGGTCGCACCTCAGAGGCGCCCACACCATTGGATGTGTAGTTGCCGCAGCACAGCCTATGAGCGAGCCAGATGCTCAATGTTTTAGCATGTGCATAAGCTTCAGTAAATTGAGGAAAAGGAGTTTCCCTGCAAATTCACTATATAAAATTCACTGGGAGGAAAAAGTTTACGTGGCTTTTTCATGGTGGCTTCAGTCAACTTTAGTGAGGCCCGGTGGTTTATGGGAGGAGTAGTTCCTTTGCTTGGAAATGAACATATGTACACAGTCTTGTATCTTTGACTTTTTGGGGATTTTCTCTTTGTTTTTTCATTAGAAATGATATGTTGTATGCTTATGAGTTCTGCCGTAGCTGGCTATCCTCAGACATGCTCTAAAACTCTTTAGATATGGATTTTACAAAACGTCAATGGGAAAAATGAATAGGAAATTTACTTCTGGCACCAAAGCTCTCTCGGACTGTTGGTGCGTTCTATTATTCATCCGTCTCGGAGATCCGAATCGGACGACAGACGTTGCTTAGCAACACGCCCCCCTTTCCTCGGATTTTACCTCTCGGACAACCGTGAGGACACCGAACAAGAATTCCGTTTCGGAATTCAAAATGGCTGCGCCCTGTGACTTGTAAGAATGAATTCTTTCTTTTGTTTCTGAACCGCTTTGGTATTTTAAATGACGATTATAATCACTCGTATTACTGCGTCCCCTGTAGGTATGGGAATCGGTTGTTGTGAGTGCAATTACTAACGTTGCTAGCGTTTCTAAACAGAAGATTAACATAAAAAAACATTAAATAAAGTGAATATTTTCAAGTTCAATGGCTGCGTTTTGATAAGGTGCAGTCATAATATACATATTATTTTTTTAATGTAAGTGCCTGGTACTCGGCCAGTGCTACCAATATAACAGCTTTCCGGGTGGCGTCCATTTTTTTTCTCCGACTCGGACACGCAAAACATAATAGAACGCTTGAAGTGTGGACGTGACGTCAAATCCGAGGTCCGAGTCGGTTCGTTGGCTAGAACGCACCATGTGAGTGGGACTGTGATGCTCTATATCTATTTTTTTTTTTTTGTCATATGCTGGCATACAAGGAAATGCTTATATTATTTAATGCAAATGAATAGCTTTATGTAATCGTTTAATTTACTGCTAGAAAAAGTTTTTCGCACAATTAATGCTCATTCCATTTTTAATGTCAGGCTTTATATATTTGTCATATTTACACATTAGATCTTTACATTGTCAAATTACTTTTGAAGTAATTTTAGAATGCTAATTTTAATGTTGCTTCCCAATTTAAATGCACATGAATGCATATTTATATTTCGTAATATACAGAAGTGAGCAAATGTTTCATAAAAATGAGTTTATGCACTGTAACAAAAATACAAGTTGCACTTTATTGCTTTTAAACCCTCCATAATACTGTAGCTTAACTTCCAATGCATTACAAACACAATTCAGTCAATATGATTGGCTGTGGAATCATCATCTGTGGCACAGAGCTGTCCCTAAATTTCATAAAAATGCTTTTTTGGTCTGTCTTTAATATTTTGGTGAAAAAGAAAATAATAAAGCTTTGTAGGAGGAAGACAACATAGACAGTAAAAGAAATGGACACTGCTCTTTTGAGTACATTCAGTGGCAGCTGAACTGTAAAAAACTGCGCCACCTTCTGGACACAACCCTGTCTGAACTCCAGAAACGGTCATTTCATGTTAACATGATGTCATCCTCACTCTTCAGCAAAAGAAAAAGACAGCTTAGGAATATGGTGTTGGTCTAATCACTTTCTGTGTTCTCTCTTTATCGCCTCTATATCAGAGAATAGAAAGAAAAAGAAAGCTATATAATGTGAATGCATGTAAGACTAAATGAAATCTGTCAAGCTGAAACTAATGCTGGTAAAGACACATCTGTGTCACATCAACACAACTGAAGATCTGCTCTGAGAACTACAGTAATAAATCCTCTAAAACAGAGCAGGTGCTGTAAAGACTTCCTGCGATTTTGCAGGCAGAAGTTTTATGTTTAATGTCCATCTGTTCAAGTCGCCAAAAATTACCACACACACACACACACACACACCACAAAGGACGGACAATGATTTAAACCACATTTACCACTGATGTCAATTGGTAACATCAGAGACAAATGTGGTTCAAATAATTTTTTGATAAAGACGATATTCACATGCTGTTTAGATCTGAGTATATCTCATGGATTGTCATCTATCATCTTCATACATGTGTGTTTTGTCTCTAGGCTGGTCGCAGTGCGTTGTCTCTGGCAACACAAGCCTCTCACACAGAGATAGCAGACCTTCTGAAAGCCCGCACAGAAACCAAGAGCTCAGACAAATGCAAGGTGTCTTAACATGGATCTCGCAGTCGCTTAAACAATACAATGATCAACAAAAGATCAAGAATAAAATGTCAATATTATCATTTATAACGTTAATAGTAGTTTGCTAATGCAAAGTTTGTCAATGTAAATATAACAATCTCAAAACTGACAATAAAATTTAAAGACATTTATACCACTCTGGTCAGGGAAATGTTTTTGTAATTAACCAAGTTTCATTTTGTGTAATTTTATGTCAATGAAATAAACTATACAATAAAACATGTCAAATCCTTTGGGTGGTGACTGTGTATTTCAGACAAACACAATTGAATGTAATCCTTTTGGCATCTTTAATTGCTTATCAAGAGGATTCAGTGCGGTAAATCATCTGAAGAGGATCCTTGACCATGTACTACATCTATATATATATATATACATAAAGTCACTGTGGAAAAGGTACGCATACAAGTGGATAAATGCTGATAATATACAACACAGCATTATATGAAGAGTTCAGATGCAAAAGCCTCTAAATGACATTTGAAATTTTCTTCTTTAATGATGATTTTTATCAAACTTGTATATTTAAGTTCAGTAATTTCACTTAAATAACAATTAATAGGTAATTATCATTGCCATTTAAGTGAAATCACTGAACTTAAATATACAAGCTTGATAAAAATCATCATTAAAGAAGACAATTTCAAATGGCACTTAGAGGCTTTTGCATCTGAACTCTTCATATGTATTTTGAGTTACACGTGTTATTGTCAAAAAGCAAACACTTTTCAATGTAGCGACACAATTCCTAAGGAAGTCCAATAAGATAGTGTCCTAGAATGGAAGACTAAACACCAAGAATCTTAAACTAATAAGCATAAAAATGCAGTTTTTTGCAACTGCGAACGTCATTCTACCTACAATCTTTCCAATGTTTGACGTCTGAATTGCATAACCAGCAACATATGTTTGGCTTTTCAGTAGCTCACCTGGTAGACAGCATTGCCCTTATAATTCGGAGGATCAGGTATGGGTCCTGTGAAACACAATTCACGATAAAGAGCTTAGTTAAAGCAGTTGTGATTGCTTCAGTGTTTAAAGCTCACATTTGCTTTTGTTAACACCAAAGTCCTTTCAGGCAAGTCATGCCACTCGGCCGCCATCTTGGCAACGCCTCCGGGCAGCTATTTCGGGCTTAAAGGGATAGTTCACTTTGAAATTAATTTTTGATATGTTTTATCTTACCTCAGGGGCATCCAAGATGTAGGTGTCTTTGTTTCCACAGTATTTTCAATTTTGACATTTTTCAGTCAAACCGTTGTTGTCTATCAGTCATACACTGGAGGCTAAGGGGGTCCACCAAAAAGCATGCACAGAGAAGTCAAAATTAAACATGATTTAATGACTCGTAAATGTAAGTACATATTGATGGCCTAAGACACGAAACGAGCGGTTTTTGTGAGAAAACGAACAGTATTTATATTGTTTGTACCTCGTGTAATCACAGTGACGTCCAAGTGATCTGAATCAGTTGTGCAATGTCCAACTGAACCGAATTGAATCAGTTCAATGTTACGCCGGAAGTGATCACTTACGTGTGATGTCACTCAATATCTACACAGAGATTTCGGAAGTTTTACCTTTTACTAAACATATTTAGATATACTGAAATCATCTTCCATTGCGGTTTCCCGTATATCTAAATATGTTTAGTGAAAGGTAAAACTTCCGAAATCTCTGTATAAACAAAGAGTGACGTAGGCGCGCAAGCGATCACTTCTGGCCAAGCGGCAACATTCTAATCTGAAAGATGAAGCATACCCGGAAGTGTGATAAACTGCAATACATCTCAAATCCGCTAGAGGCCATTCCCAAAAGGGAGCAAATATCCATAGACGTCATGTAATAATGTCCGTTTTCACAGCATAAATTCATATGTTTGCAGTTTGGTCCCATGGACTTTTATTGTAATCTTCAATATGTTCCGCGTGCCTGACAACTGTGAGGGGGGTGAATTTTTTTCTAACTCGTTAGTTTAGATCATATTTAGATATAAAACGTATGACAAATAAGGGTGGTTAACTTTGATTGACAGCTGATAACAGCTGAGTGAATTTGACGTCTCGGCCATGATCTGACACAACACATCATACCACCTCTGTATCCTTTCTGAAACTTTTGTATTTTGTATTTTCCAAGATTTTCCAGTATGGCGCCGCCCATACCCCCCATAAACAGCTTCAAACCCGTTCTTCAGAGAGTCTATGGGTGACGTCACAGACGCTTTGTCCATATTTTTTACAGTCTATGCTTCCGCCGCATGCGCAGACCGAAGCGCCTGTGTCGTCAGATCATTTTGTCATGGCTATGATTACAAGAGGTAAAAACGATCCCTTTAACAAGAACAGGCTCCCCAGACAGCAAACTGACATTGAATCAACGTGGAAACGACGTCTCTCATGACATTGAAACAACGTTGATTTTGCTCATCGAATTAACGTTGAACCAACGTCAGACGCGGCATTCTTCAAAGCTAAATGAAAATCGAAAATTGGTTTGCTTTCATAACGTTGAAACAACGCGTTGATTTCAAGTTGATTTTCCGTTAGTTTTGAAAGAATGACGCGTCTGACGTTGGTTCAACGTTAATTCGATGAGCAAAACAATGTCAGATCAACGTTGTTTCGATGTCATATTTCCACGTTGATTCAATGTCAGTTTGCTATCTGGGTCGAGTCTAAATGAATGGGCAGAGAGTCAGAACTGCACTTTCACTGGTCACCGGGACATACAAACTGCATGTATAGAAACAGCAATAAAATATAATAAAAATCGCTGAAAAAGTTTGATGACTTTGCCCCAAAATAAAGTTTAAAACGCTGTTTTCCCACAGGTTATACTTGTACTGCGCATGCGCAAGGGTTCTCTCGCTCTCTGTCATGCACGCTGCACAGTTTGAAATGTGCGCGCTCTTGCTCGCTCGCTCTAGATTGCGGGAGATTTGAACTAATTTACGGTCATCAGCGAGACTCTATCAATCTGCGGGAGACACCCGGAACTTCTGGGAGACTTGGGATGTCTGATATTTACACAACGCACACATGCACTGCATATCAAATCTGCCGCCTTTTCAAACAGTAACGTATTTAAATGTTTCCCGGCTTGACCGTTAAAAGCAGACGATTGGCTGTCCAGCGGGAGGGGCGGGGCATTTGCATACAACCGCCATCTTTGGTGTTACGGGTTTTCCCTATACATTTGTATAAAGGATTGAGGAAGTGGCATGTCTCTATATAAATAGCCTCTGTTAACACTCTCGGTCAGCCCATTCTCACCCCCAAGGCGTCACTTAACTGACGCCTTGGGAAGCATTTGGACATGCTTCAATATCTGACGCTTTAGGCGCCCTTTAGCGTCAGTTAGATGACGCCATAGGATCGTGTGTACCCTACCCCCACCCCACACCTAAACCTAACCGCGTCCTCTAACTGATGCTTTCCTTTAGCGTCAGTTAGATGACGCCGTAGGATCGCGTCATGTAAAGGGCGCCTAAAACGTCAAATATTGAAGCATGGTCAAAGGTGACGCCTTGGGGTGAGAATGCGTTGTCTCGGTTCAGGGCCGTGTTTAGAGTGTGTGCTATGCTTTTTCCAAATGTGATAGAGCATTAAAGGGGTGGGTTGACTGCTTTTTTTCTTTGCATGATTGTGTTTATGGGGTGCAATATAACATGTATTATTCGTGCATGGTTTTTCTTTTTTTAAAAGTCTTATTTTTCATAAACTTCACCTTTATTGTCAGCCGCGCTCTCCTCTGTCCCCTGAACGACCAGTTAACTTCCTGATTCTATGAAACCACCCCCTCAGACACAGGCAGTGGGCTCAGATTGGTTAGTTTGGCCCGGTGTGTTGTGATTGGCTAAACTGTCGCTCACGTTGTCCGGAAGGTTAACGCCCATTACCTTTACGGGCGAAACAGGCACGTCATGAGCTCCGGTTGAGATGTAAATATGTGTCGAACTGCAGTATCAGTTTGAGGCAGAATCAGAGCGAGAAAGCCACGATGAAGAGAGTCAAGCAGAACCGCAACACACACGGCTCTTAGTAAACGTTTCTGAATGATAATTTGCTACATTTTTTAACTTTATACACGTTTGTTTAACACAATAGCATCTGACTGGCAACAATAGCAACTGACTGTCTACTAATGTTATACGCAAACAACGTTGGCAAGTTTACGTTCTTGATCAAATCGAAAATAACGTCATAAAGCATATATACATGAAAAATACATTTAAAACATTAGTACTTATACAAAATTCAGGTCCATAATGTTTGTACGCGTTTGTCGTAGATACAAAATAGCATAACTAGTAGCCTAGTGGCTATAAAGCCAGCGCTGGCATTTGAAAAAAATAAAACACAAGGCTACGTCTGGAATTAAACATGCAAATACATTTAAATGATTAAGTCTCGGCGTACTTACAGGTTGTGGCCCAACAACTGTTGCCTCTGGTTTTAAAGTCGGATCTGCTTCATGTTTTAGTAACAGTTTCTTGTTGAATCCGGCATTGAACTCGTGGAGATTCTGGAAGCTGTCTTCCGTAAAATGCGCAGCACAGAGAGCTAAATTACGATCGTCATTTTCAGGAACATAATCAAACATAAATTGTATCCATTGTTGACGAAGTACAGCGTCCGTGGGAAGCTCGAACACAGAAGACCTGACAGCTGGGTGAACACAACACACTCGACGAGCTGCAGAAATATGCACATGCCCTTTCCTGCATATTCCGGAGGGAGGGTTGATGTATGTGTGGGTTAGTGACGTCTAAAACCCAGCTGTAGTCCCAATTGAGTCGTTTTTGTAGGCATTATACTTCCTGATTTTTAAAAGATGATATCTCTGCTTACACTGAACTTTCAGCGCTGCAACTTTGCAGATACTGTTCATGCACCAACAGCAACATTACACACTAATTAAAATGAAAAAAGTGAAATCGCAATCAACCCCCCCTTTAACCTTTTAGTGCCTCTTAGGCCACATTTATATATGTGACCCTGTGACTAGACATGGACTGAACATGTACATTGCACGCATACACTGGCGTCATGTTAACACAGCCAATTAGATTTTCCTCCCATGTGGCACAGATCGGATATGAACTACAAACGAAGCTGTAAAAAAGCACATGGATTCTGATATTCTCAGATCGGTTTCAGGCCTCGTTCAGGTGGAAAAAAGTCTAATGTGATTGAATCTGATTTGTGCATTTACATCTGCCATGCAAGCGGACAGATCGGATATTCCCCTGCCAATGCGAGTCGTACGTCATTGTCAAAAGCGGAGGTGGCGAATGACGTCAACTCAAGTGGACACCAACAGTGGTCACATGACTCTTATTAATGGTGCAATGGAGGACTACGGCTCAACCCAATATTTTGCTGACCTTCAAAGCTTGTATTATCATTTCGTCTGCTTCCATGGAAAATCGTTTCGTTTTTACTTCCTTTTCGGCCCAAGGTTTTCCTCGTCAGTATTGGGTTGTTTCGCCAAGTGTCTAGTAAAGCCACTTGACGGGAAGCCTGCAACCTTAGCTGAAAAAGTGCAACGTCTGCTAACGCTTCGGTATGCAGAAAAGAAGACGAGAGGTTGTTTTTTTTTAATAGATGTCAATGGAGGAGAGGCTTCACTACACTGAATAAACAGCTTTTGTGGGAAAACAGCTTATCATTTAATGAATCGACTGTGCGTCAGCTAATCTTCAACATGTTTGCTCTTAAAGATTTGTTTTGGATTGATCTATTTCTAGTCAGGTGTGATTCAGTTCACTGCACTTCTCACTCATATGGCAAACAAACAGTGATTGACTGTCACAGAACACTGGAAAAAAAAATGCAATAACATCGATGCTTTAATGTGATTGGTTATCAAGGCACTTGTGATCCAAGATTATGGCAAGCCATTTTAACTTTTATTCATTTTCAGGATATGAATTCTTGATATCAACAATTCAATTCTTGATATCAACAATTCAATTTTTTGGATATCAACATATTAACTGGAAATGAATAAAAGTTAAAACGTACCAAGTTAGCCATTACGCTTTTTCCAATGGTAGACCCTCGTATCTCGCAATTATAAGACCATCTCCGTGTATAGTGCAAATGCAGATATCGGAAATGTGCCACTTTCAAAAGATGTCAGCTAGGTCATCAAAACAGTGGATATAGTCAACAAATCGGAATCGGGCATCAAGACCTGCAGTGTAAATGCGGCCTTTTTAAACAATTCGTTTACGAAATGCAGCAATACATACAACAACCAACATAATGCAACATGATTCATGTTCATCATTTGTAAAGTGAACACAAGTGTGTTTATAGCACCACTTACTTTCACTTTGAAATTTAACTTTGAAAAAGTCGTGCAAACATGCAAGAAGCGACATGATGTCATTTTGCAGAAATGTCAACCCCATCTCATGACCAAATCGTACGAATTCGCCGAATGATTAAAAAGTGGCTAATTCATAACAATTCATACGATCTCACTCGTAAGAATTAGTACGATTTTGCTAAATTGTACATATTTTACGAATTGGCCAATTCGTACGAATTCGTATGAATGACCTACCCCTTACCCCGCCCCTAAACCTACCCATCACGTGGGTTTAGAGTAGACAAATCGTACGAATTCGTACGAGTGAGGTCGTACGAATTAGACACTTTTTAATCATTCGTCAAATTCGTACGAATTGGTGGTGAGATAGCGTAGGAAATTTTACGTTTTTCCAATGAGTCCGAGTTGGGACTCGGACTCAAAAGTAACTGAAAAGTAACCTGGTTTGTCCTGTCTGTCAGCGTGTTGTCAATCCGCGATGTATTTTTCACTACGTGAGAACATGGTGTGTGTGTGTGTGAGAGCAGCGTAGCTTGTCGGACATTGCGACAGTAACTAAGGGGGGCAGATGAACAGAATGTGTGATTTGAATTAAAACACTACCTTTGGGTAGCTATTTATAATTTCTTGCTAAAAGATACAACTTCAATGAAACTCCAAATGGCAGCAGATTTTTTTTTATTCATTTTTATACCAATTTATAGAGACATATAATGAGAAACATTTGAAATACAATGAGAATTTATGCAGTGTGAGATCAGACAGAATCAAATCAGCGTTCGTAAAAATCACAAAACAAGGCACCAAATAAAAGAAAGAACAAAAAAAGGAATTTTGTGTTTGCAAAATATAGTGCAATAACAATGTCGTTTAATAAAACTACTCACTGAAAATGTTCTACATTAGAGAACATTTAAAAATGTAAAAATAAAGCAAATTCAAAGAAAAGTAAAAAAAAAAAAAAATATCAACAGCAAAAAATGAATAATACACAGAATCGCACAGAAACACTTTGGCAGAATATAATATTTTACCATCAGAAAACAATGATCATATATTACAAATAAATCAGTTCATAGGCAATACTGTTATCTAAAATCTTATATACATTTTTACAAAGGTGTATCAAAAGTATTTGTATGAAAACATATTTACATTTCTCATTTCATAATCACATTACACACAGATTTAACTTCCACACCACAAAACATGCACTCTGAATGCACATATTAATATCCACACACACACACGCACGCACGCACGCACCCCCCTTCCCTCCACACACACATGATATTTAATGCTCCTCTCTTATGAGGGAGTCTTCATTTGAAATCCTAGAGCGATGCTCTATCATATTAATGAGGTAACATCTGAATGCAGAATCTGTGAATGAACAGCTGGGCTTACTTCACACATTAATGAGAAAAAAGAAATCTGTCTTTTTGTCTAAAAATGTATTCAAAGTATACAACACTCAAGACACCTTCATAATATAAAGTATAAAGGGGGAAAAAGCCTCAGTGAGTGAATCTCACGAAACCTGACAAGAACACATCCAGGTCATATTTCACCACAAAATCAAAGGAAAGAAATAACTAAATTGATTTTGAATAAAGAAAATCGTAGACTATTAAGATTTGTTGCATTGACAAATTAACACATTTACCCCTAGTTATTCTCATTCTCATGACAATCTACTAATTACTGTATGAAATCAGTGAAAATTGTATTCATTCGAATGTTATGTGTAATTTATGTATCATGATAGTATTTGTTTACGATTAAGAAATAAATTAATAAGATTAAAATAAGATATAACCTTTCAGTGTCAAAATAAATGTTCTTTTGAACTTTCTATTCATCGACGAATCCTTAAAAAACATTTATCACAATTTCCAACTTTTTTCAACATTGATAATCAGAAATGTTTCTTGAGCAGCAAATCATCATATTAGAGTGATTTCTGAAGGATCATGTGACACTACAAGACTGGAGTAATTCAGCTTTGCATCACAGGAATAAATTACATTTTATAATATATCCAAATAGAAAACAGTTGTAATAATATTGTCAGATTTATCAGAGAGCAATCATTCAAAAATATAAAAAAAAATCTATATGCAAATGAAGAGTTCAGATGCAAAAGCCTCTAAGTGCCATTTGAAATTTTCTTCTAAAATGATCATTTTTATCAAGCTTGTATATTTAAGTTCAGTAATTTCACTTAAATGGCAATGAAGATTACCTATTATTTGTCATTTAAGTGAAATTACTGAACTTAAATATACAAGCTTGATAAAAATGGTCATTTTAGAAGAAAATTTCAAATGGCATTTAGAGGCTTTTGCATCTGAACTCTTCAAATGATCTTTCTTTTCATTTTAGGTTGAAATGTGACCTAGACAACAATACTAGAACCCAATCCGATTCATTTCAGCTTCTATTTCAATATTTATTGACAATGTAGCCCTCTAAGCAATCTCTCTTTCTCAAGCCACTCTTTATGCATCACATCCTGATTCAACCCACTGTACATAATGCCACCGCAAGGCAAGCAAGATGAATTTATCAACTGAAATCCGATCCGTCTCTATACCATCTCCCTGAGACAAAACGAAACATTCCCACAGCACACGACAGGAGAATGCAGAGGAACCCCTGTGTAAAAAACAACCGCATGAATAAATGTCCAGCATTTGGAATGTATGGCCTTTCAGAGCGTCGTTAAAGGTCGCTACGTCTCTTACAGTGAGGCATGAGCACTAGATCTGCTGAGAAGGCTGTCTGCACATACGCCAGTCTGGCATACTTTTTTTTTTCTGACGTTAACGTGATTCTAATGTGTTTAGACGTTAACATAGTGCTTACGTAACCTTTAGCTCAGCGCCTATAGCTATGCTAGACCCTTGGGGCGACTATCAGCTTATGTTCTCCCCGTTTCTCCACTCGGAGATAAACAACAACATGAAAGATGAATGCACGTGGGCGGGACGGCAAACCTGTTCCGCATGCAACAATCCCAATAACAGAAACAGACGTGTGAAATTTCAGAAATGACAGCTGGTGTATGTGTAGCAAAACGCAGTTCGGTGTGAACTCACTGTGTAACGCACTCGCTCTGACCCGCACAGCATCTATTAGGACTCTGTGTGATTACAATAGGGTTCCCAGATAGCACAAGGCTATTTGATGTGATAATTACATCTGGAAGACGTATTTTTAAGAGTGTTTGCTCATCTGCAAGACGTCTATAGGACGTTTCCTGTCAGATGTCAAGTAGACGTTTAGGAGATGTCTCTAAGATGTAATGATTTAGAACGCATGATAAACTGACCCCAGATAGCACAAGTCTATTTGATGTAATATTTACATCGGGAAAACGTATTTTTAAGAGTGTTTGCTCATCTGCAATACGTCTATAGGACGTTTCCTTTCAGATGTCAAATAGATGTTTAGAAGATTTAACAAATCATTACATCTTAAAGACATCTTCTAAACGTCTATTTGACATCTGACAGGGATGTCCTATAGACATATTGCAAATGAGCAGACAGTCTTTAAAATACGTCTTCCAGATGTAAATATAACATCAAATAGACTTGTGCTATCTGGGACATCTTCTAAACGTCTATTTGACATCTGACATCAAGAAACGTCCAAAAGATGTCTTGCAGATGAGCATACACTCTTAACACTAGAACGGCCACAACGGTCATTTTGACCGTTTTGAATTTTATATCTACAATAACTTTGTTGAAAAAAATAATAAAATCCTGCTGGTACCTGACTTTTCCTAAAATTGTCTGTATTTTCATTTAAAATGCTTTTCATTTAAATTAAGTTACGTAAACGTAAGGCAAAACAAAAAAAATGAACATATTTACCTATTTCGGCCATAGACAGTCATATTGACCGCACTGAATTTTGCGGTATTTTTTCGTTAAATATCACGCGGTTGATCGTGTTCTCTCTCAACTGTCAACAGAAAGGTCCGTCCGGTCACCTCTGTAGCAGTGTTTGCTATAATAATTTCTACATTAGTTGTTGATCAGAAATAAGCAAATAAAACCGGACTACAGTTATCTAACGTTATCTATAGGCTATATAGCCTATATATTGCAAGGCTAAAATGTCTAAAATGAATGAGCGAATGAAGAGGAACATGACTCGAACCATGTCCATGGCCCTGGAGATGCTTCAGAACTTGACGAGTGATGATTCGGATGCAGGGGAACAATCGGAGGTGGAAAGTGACAGCGACGTTTCCTGGGTGCAAGTTATCATTTCCTCCTCATCAGAGAGTGATTCAGAGTTAGAGTCCACATCAAGGAAAAAGAGACGGCAGCTATCATCAGACACGGCGGATCCAGATGTTCCGTTCATGTCGGGTGAGCTCTGCTGCCCTGTCCTGCGCTGTTTGTTTTGCTTCATGGGCTGTTCACTAGTTCTGCTAGTCCTATTATTTTTATTAGCCTATTGACCGCTTCGCAAATCGTCACTATCTAACATTTTCGTCATAGTTTTTGTCATTCAAACCTAGTTTTTATTTAGTTATCGTCTCGTTTTCGTCTTTGAAAAAATGTGGTTTACGAAAATAATTACAAAAGTTATTCGTCAACACTGTTTTGAATCTAACGGTCAAAATGACCGTTTGTGGCCGTTCTAGTAGTTTTGGAATTCTGGCACTTCTAGTGTTAAAAATACGTCTTCCAGATGTAAATATCACATCAAATAGCCTTGCTATGCTCTGCCAGTTTCAGTGTCTTGCCAAGTTGTAGCTGCAGTGCGGTGGGGGCCTATTTTATTACAAATTGGTATTAAAGTGCTCCTATTATGCATATTTTGAACATTCCCTTTTATGCATGCAATATAGCTGTTTGTGAATGTAAAAAGTCTGCAAAGTGTTAAAGATCAAAGTGGACGACAAATAAAGTTATCGTCTCCTAGAAATAGAGTAGATTCTGAACTGCTGAAACTAGTAATTCCAGTCTCACTTACTGTTACATATATGTAACAATATAACGCATTTGCATAATACCTGCAAATGACGTCTTCTTTGACCCGTCCACAAACACTGTAGTTTTAGCTGAGGTCTGGTAGAGTTTGGTTTGTGTATACATGCTTGACATGCCGAGAAGAAGCTGTTTTCAGGCACTGCGAATACACTTTACATGCACTTCAGAAAGACTTGTGCTGGAATTGATACGAAATTCAGTTATGGTAATAGGCGTTTTGTTTCTGACATGCGCTGTACACTGTAAAATCTAACATTGTTCTTACTAAGAATTTTTTTGTTAACTTTACTTAATGTCCAATAATTTGTTGAACGTACTTTCTTATTTCTTGGTAATCTGTAGTGTTTGCATGGCACGCCTTCGTTATTCAGAAAAACCTTGTAAACATTACTTAACTGGTTTGAGTACCACCAATAACGATAGCAAATAAAATTGTAATGGTAAAATAAAGCCAAAAATAGAAAAAAAACAAAGCAATTAATTTATTAGGAGTACACTTTCTAAGATCATGGACAGAATTAAGTTGACAAAACTTAAATGGATTAAGTAAGAATAACTTGATGCAATTAAGAAATGAAGGCAACGAGTTTGCATAATAAAATTAAGTAAACTGAACTAATTAGCTTTTACAGTGTAAGCTGTAGACCAATCACAACAGACTGGGCTGTCTGACCAATCAGAGCAGAGTAAGCTCTTAGTAAAGAGGGGTTTAGCGAGACTGACTCTTCGAAATAACTGATTTCAGACTCTTTGAGAAATGAGGTGATGTGTAATTTATATTATGAGAAAAGGAACGTTTTTTTGACCTTGGATGGTGTAAACCAATTGTAGGAGACCTCCAAAACAAAATTGGGAAGCTTTAAAATAGCATAATAGGGGCACTTTAAAGTCAACATTTGCAGCCCATTTTACTTTCATAATGTGACGTATTTCTGAGTGGAATTCGAGTATTTCATGAGGAATAAAGGGCAGGACTTGATTTTATCCATTGGGAATTGATTGGAATTTAAATTTTAATAAATGGATTAATTAATTTTAATGATGTGGTTGATTCATTTAGAAAACATGCCTTAATCAAACAAAGCAATGTTAAAAATAAGGATCCATTTTTCTCTCTCTACAGCTTTAGCTAAAGTGCTGGACATTGATAGTCAAATAGACTAGTTACAATAGCAAATTTAATACCAGTTACCGTGTTAAATTTCTCTAGGATTATAAGATGGTGGTTAAAGAGATTCGCCCCTTTTATGTAAAGCACTTTAAGTACAGAGAAAAGCGTTATGTTAATGTAACGAATTATTATTATTACACGATAAATATAAATAATGGAGGTTTGAAAAGGATTGGCCTGGTGATTCCAACCAGCAATAAATGATGATAAAATGGACCAGATGATTATGGGACTGAAATGATAACACTTTCCTTTAGTAATCATCCAGTATTTGCACTCCGGCATTCTCCAGCTCGCTTTAAAACCTGGCCATGTTAAGAATGATTCAGCTCGATAAAATGCTATTCCAGCATAGCTTGGCAGCCACATGTCGGTCCTGCTCCCTGCGGTCACAGTATTTCTAAAGTCGTCTCCTTTTCACTTATTACTAGAGATGGTGGGTTGCTCTGTGTACCAGTGTGTGGAAGGGTCTGGTAAACCGGTCCCCAGAGGCAGAGCGATGAATGGCGGGCACGTCCCGGTGCCGACTGGCGTCATGCCGACCACGGGCCCAGGGTACGGGTGGTGATGCCCAGCCAGCCCGTCAGTCCGACCGATATGAATCTCGTCCTCTTCCGTCTCTCCTGTGGTTTTGCGGTAGACTGGGTTGTCGAAGTTCATGCTTTTGGTGCTGTTCCTCCTCCAGTTGCGGTAAATGAGATAAACGCCGGTACACAGCACCCCGAAGACCACTGTGGCAACAATAGGAACTGCATGTGTTTGACATACAGCGTGAGGGGACATGTTAACACACGTTTGACTGGCGGTGGAATGACTGACAAGACAGCCAGAGAGACAAACAGAATATGCTATAAGATAGATAGACAGACGTAAATAAAATAGACAGAGAGACAGTCAGACAAGACACAGATAGATAGATAGATAGATAGATAGATAGATAGATAGATAGATAGATAGATAGATGAAAAATATAAAATTAAAGGAATAGTTCAAACAAAAATAACAATTCTGGCATTTATTCAGCTTTATTTATTCAGCCTTATACTTGAATGCGCTGTTCATGGGTCAGAAGGATCACTCTTGTGGTGCTTTTGTCATTTTTTTAAGACTGACAGCCCCTGTAGACTTTATGTGTGGAAAAGAGCAGCATCAACAATCTTCCTAACATCACCTTTTGTGTTCAACAGAAGTCAGTCAGTCAAAACGGATCGAAAAGTAAAGTAAATGATGACAGAATTGTTATTTATGGGTGAACAGTTCCTTTAAATTGGCTGGATTGAAACCAATGATGGCAAAAGAAAATGTGAAGAGCAGAAGACAACTAAAACCGAGGAAAGAGGGTTGATAGGGAATGAAGAATAGGCAAAAACTCAAACATTTCATGTTCATCAGAGAAGCAAATTGAGAACGTTCTCACATGGCTCTTAGAAATGTAACCAAATATAAATCAAATGAAATCTTAACATCTGCTCCATCTGCAATGCAGCACACTTGATGTTAGTCAGATTTGTCATAATATTACCAGGGGGATTACTTTCTTGGTTCACAAAGACAATAAAGTAGAATAAATCTAAATTCATGCAGACATCACACACACACACAAGCATCTCCATACAGCTGAGTCTGCTGCCCTGGGCTCACTCACCTTGCAGTTAGAGCATCGGTGAGAAACACTGGTGTCATAATGTGCCCAAAATAGCACAGAGCAGGACCCTAGCGGCCCCTGGGAGTCAGAGAGGTTGAAGATGTACATACCTATGGGAATTACGACACCAAGCACTGCCACTGTCAGATTACGGCCAAGGAGAAACAACTCATTGCCAGCTAGAAGAAAATTAAAGAGAGGAGCGTCACTTACACGTTTGTTTAACCTATTTATTTAAACAAGATCATGTGGCTGATTGACCCATTAGCTTTCAGGCTTTCAGTATCCACAAACAAAGTAACATTAAACAAATGGGACAACGCATTTAATTGAAATAAAATAGATATAGCAATTTTTTTTAAATTATGAAATAAAAAGATTTGATCAAATTAAAGAAGTATATAGTCTGTTACATTGTGTATTTTAGAGTGAAGAGTGGCACTGTATATATATATATATATTTACTTGAAGGGGTGTGCATAAGACTTCATAACCATGACATGACATGACATATATTATGAATATGACTGAAGTTTTATGCATGTTTATGACAACTGTCATTAGCTCCGTTATTACATTTTTAATGCAAATATGACATTGTTTGAGATGTCCAATACATCATAACCTGTCAGGGTCTTTGTCATGACAACTTGACATTAGTAAGACAACACAACCAGTCATGAACAAAACATAGCAGATTAATTATCAAACTTAAGAAACCACCTAGCTTTATTGGTTAACATTACATTAAACTGTCAGGTGGTTGGTCTGTCATGAAGCCATTATAACTTTTTAATGACAAATTCAATGTGTACCACTGTAGTTGAGGTCACAACAAATATTCATCATGACACAGTTATAATGCCTCATGATGGCCAATGTCAAAACCAACCACATGACAGTTTAACTTCATTTAATGTCAAGTTGTCATGACAAACACACTGCAGGTTATGATGTATTGGTTTATGTCAAGATGTCATAACAAAGACATCTTAAACAATGTCATATTTTGCATTCAAAATGTCATTTTTGAGCAAAAGACACTTAATGACAGTTGTCATAAACATGCATAAACCCTCCTTCATATTCATGACATATGTCATGTCATGATTATGAAGGTGTCATGCCACTCTTATGCACACCCCTTCAAGTAAACTGTTACCATATATGGTATAGATAGATAGATAAGTAGATAGATAGACAGACAAGATAGATAGATAGAGGAGGTTGAAAACTTCCTCAATGAAACTTCATTTGCTGTTTTACAACAGTAACCAAATCACGTTGATGGCATTTTCTCACTGTGTAAGCTGTCAGCTGATTTGCATTTTTTTTGCAGTCAAAGTGTTTCACGCCAACCCACATAACACAAACTTCCCCTTAATTAGCGCGCATGTTTTAATAAAAATCATTCAGGGAAATCAGTCCTCTGAAACAATCCGTAAACTCTCCTGACCCATCAGCAGTAACTAGGATGGGTTAGCGAAGGCTCAACTGACCAAGGTTTCTCCTATGCGTGAAATCACACAGACACACACTTACAGTGATGGGACAGGTTGCTCAGGTCTCCTGGTGTGGTGATGGATGCCTGTGTTGGCCTGCGCTCTGCTGTAGTATTAGAGGAGATGGCCGCATCCTCTGGGCTAGAAGTGAGGAGTGATGAGAGAGTGGTTTCAGCCACACTATCGGACTGAGAAGTCACTGCTCCAGGGGACTCTGGGGCCCAGCCAGCTCCTGTCTCCGCGGTGTTGTTGAAGGGGACAGTAGATGTTACGGCAGTGTCGTTTTGGACTGGTGCGACAATGAAAGGTTATTGGTTAGTCAAAAGTAAATACAAATATGTTGTCAAGTTAATAAAGCTTTGCTCAGCTCTAACATGCTGTCCTAAATAAAGTGTGTGTGTGTGTGTGTGGGGGGGGGGGGGGGGGGGGGCGGGGCAGCGAGCACATAAAGGCCCCCTGAAATCAAAATGTCAGATTTTTAGCTTTTAGTAAGAATTTGTTAGCCTTAAAGTTATGAATAAGCTTCTAGAATCTCTAGAATCTAAAGCGTCCCACCAAGTGTGCTATAAATACCACCTGGCCAAAGCGACTATTGACACGTCACGGAGCAATATGGGTTGGAGACGTGTGTTCGGTTGCTCAAACACTCAAGTTTTATTCTGTTTTACAACTGAACGTTGGTTAAGAATGAAATGGCTATAATTTATTCACACCTCTACTTAACTATTGAATCCAACGTACAATATCAGCGCTGGGATTTGAAAAGAGGGAGGAGCTAAGGCAGGATTCAATAATTCAATAAAGGCTAGAACTTGCATATTGTGACTAAATCACAGTCAATCAGAAGACAATTGATGTTTAAAGTGAGAAATCAAGTAATCAACAAATCATTCTGTGGTTAGGACAAAACTCCTGAAGAACTAAAACTAAAACAGGACCTGATCATGTCCCACCTAGCAGGACACAAGGCACAATGTGATGAGCTCACCGGGTACACATTGGCGTGTGTCAGGGCTGAGCTCCTCGCCGTCAGGGCAAGCGCAGGTGTATTTGGGTGAGTGTTCGCTGATCTGAGGAGCTCGCAGACAAAGGAAGTCACAGCCTCCGTTAGTCACGCCGCCCAGGTTACAGCTGTCAGGAGCTGCGCACACACACACAATGATTAATCATCCATCAGAGACGACACAACCATCGCCTCTGAGCCATATGGGTCAAACATACTTCATCTTCAGTCTGTGGAGACTTAAAAACTTGCTTTTGTTTCCAGATTCTGATGTCAAAATGACTTACAAGCTTATTAAAACAGAAATGGCAGGCGAGATGGATCACAAAAGGGAGAAATCAGATTGTGGGTGGATTTCATAAGGTGTATTAAAAACTGAATTTAGTACGCCATTAGTCAGAAATGTCAAATTAAAGGATGACAAATGAATAAATATAGCTGATCTGAAGTCCACACACCGCCAGGTTGGCTCAGCTCATGGAAAACCACAATATCATGAGGGTCATTGAGGTGCTCGGCAAGGCTGGTCACATCCTGTCCTGTGAGTCTGTTTGCGCTGTAAACGGCCTCCTTCTCACGGTCCGTCCAGTACACCCGATCCTGAGAGACACAAGAGTCAACACAAGACTTGTACATGTCCTCAGGAAAAGAAAGGGAAACTAGTTGGTTGCTAGGGGGTTCTGGGAGGTTTTAGAGCATGGCTAAGGGGTTGCTAGGGTTTCCTGGGTGGTTTTAGGGCAATGCTAGGTGGTTGCTAGAGCAGATCATTGCTAGTTGGTTGCTAGAACGTTCTTTGAGTGTTTATAGTGTTGCTAGGGTATTCTGTCTGGTTTCTGTGGAATCTCAGGTGGTTTCTAAGGTGTTGTGGGTGGCATTTAGGCCATAGTTAGTTGGTAGCTGGGGTGTTTTGGACGGTTGCTAGAGCATTGCTAGAGTATTCTGGGAGGTTTCAGAGTGTTGCTAGGTGGTTGCTAGGGATTCTTGTGTGGTTTCCAAGACATTTCTATGGTGTTGTGGGTAGTTTTAGGGTACTTCTATGTGGTAGCTAGGGGGTTGTGGGTGGTTGTGAGAGCATTGTTGGTTGATTGCTAGAGCTTGGTGGGTTTAGAGTGCTGCTATGGTGTATTAGGTGGTTTCTAAGGTGTTGCTAAGGTGTTCTGTGTGGTTTGAGGCCTTGCTAGGTGGTAACTAGAATTTTGGGGGAGGTTGCTAGAGTGTTATTGGAGGCTTTAAATAGTACTGCTTGGTTCTATGTGGTTGCTAGGGTGTCTTAGGTGTTTTCTAAGGCGTTACTAGGGTGTTCTGGGTGGTTTTAGGGCTTTGTTGGGAGATTGCTAGGGTGTTGTGGGTGGTTGCTAGAGGGTCCGTGGATGGTTTAAACTTAAAACCCTCAAACAAAATCTTTAAAGTGTTGCTAGTGTTTCGTTTTTTAAGGCATTGCTAGGGTGTTGTGGGTGGTTGCTAGAGCATAGCTAGGTGGTTGCAATGTGTTCTTAGAGGGTTTATAGAGTGTTGGTAGGGTGTCCTCAGTGGTTTCTATGGTGTTGCTAAGGTGTTCTGAGTGGTTTTTGGGCAGGAGTCCTCAAAAACATTGGGTCTTCCCTCTAACACAACATGCATGATGGCTTGTGATACAGTCAGCAATTCATACTTTGCATGTGACGTCACAAGTACTGGCTGGCGGGCAAGAACGTCATTCTCTAGCTACGAAACCTAGTAAATTAATCAAGGATCTTGCCAGGATGTCGCCAGTTTTAATATACAAAAGTTGGTGTTTTGAGGTGTAAACAAACGACATACCCAGGCTGATCTCATGAAGTAGCGTGTGTATGACACGCCAATTCGTATTTTCATTTTTGGCGTGCTATCAAGACGCATAATCGCCTTTCAGCGTGTTTATGAACGCCGTTGACTTAACGTTATATAAATATATGACTTACCTCAACCCCATCCCTAAACCTAACCGTCACTGGGGTTAATGGCATTTATGACTGGAGATTTGACTGCGTGTACGGACACGCGGAATGACGCGGACGTTAATGGCGTAGACATATACGCATACACGCGGATACACGCAGATAGCTCAAAATGCGTAGAGATAACACGCCACCTGACTCGAAAGTGGCGTATATGTTTACGCAAAAGTCATGATGTCATGTTGACATACCAGATAATTGTTGTGCGATTGGATGCTCTATGTCAATCGTGTAATTTTAACATAATTGTGCTTACATGTTCACCAGTAGGTAGCGAGAACGCGTTCATCTGTACGTGATTTAATTTGATATGATATGAGAAGATGAATGACACGTTACTGTTGTACTGCGTCTACTTACTTATTTACAGTTACTTTGCATGCATACTATAATTGTATAATTACTACTATACTATATTACAGCCTAACAGATTCCTAACAGGATTGTTGACAAGATTGTTGTCCGCCAGGTATGGATGATAGTCACATGACTGCAAAGTATGAATAGATGGAGTCAGCAAATATACTGTAGTACTCAGAAAATAGCAAATGCCACTTAAAAAATTAAGAGGAACCAGGCAAAGCACCTTTTCACCATGCTTGCATCACAGATATTGAAGTTTGCTTCAGACAATGAAAATCAATTCAAAAAGGGCAAATTGGATAAAACAAATAACTACCTAGTGCTTAGTCTCTCACAAGCAATAAGGCTGCCAAGAAAAAGTTCTGCATTAAAAAGTCACACATTCTTTTGTGTGGGAGCTCTGTTACTGGGGTGAAATCCACAGCAGGATCCTCTGTCCGAACTAACAGCTGCCACAACAAGACCATTAATTCTGCGGCTGATGTGTAGGTGTATAAGATAACAGCCCTTCAGCATTCAGTCCGCCTCTGCTGTGAGATCAAGTCAATCTTAGATTAGTGTGCTCAACACTACTTGAGCCATGCTTGTGTGAAAATACTATAATCCCCTTTCTTCCTATCATATCCCCCACCCAGAACCCATCCCCATGTTACCATGGAGACCACTGAGCTTAAGCAGCAAAACAATAAAGGGAATTGTGCCATATTAAAATACAATACATCACTGAAATAGGATGTTGTACATGAATTATTCTGAGCATGATTCAGTGATTCAGTTTTACATTTAAAGTGGCTTCAGACACGGCTTCAATCAATTACCACAGCATTTCACAGCCCATAGTAGCCACTCACCTACACATGCCACCTCTATCGATGTTTTAGTTATAGATGATATATTGCCCAGGAAAGTCTGATCTGATCTGGTCTTTAAAACTGAAATTCTTGATTTCCAGCTGGATGGCGCCTTGCATGGCTGACACCGCCATCGGTGTATGAATGAGTGAGTGATTGGGTGAAAGTGAGGCAAAATGTAAAGCGCTTTGGTGGCCATTGGGTCTGTGAAAGCGCTATATAAATGTCAAGTCAAGTCAAGTATATTTATACAGCGCTTTTCACAATATAGATTGCATCAAAGCAGCTTCACAGTATCAATCAAAACATAATAACAATGTCCGTTTCTTAGTGGAAAAACACCCACGTTTGGTAGAGCTGATCAAGGGCATTACTGATTGGTTAATTAATTTGAATATTCCCTAATTATATTCTTTAAATGCAGTCCATTTATCATTTACCATTCTGAAGAAATCAAGTCCTGCAGCTCTGAAAATGCTGCCATATAAATAAATATCAAAGTAGAAAATAAGAAAGGCTTTTATGCCAACTCGGCTATAAGTTACTGACCAAACGCACATTTACCGACTAGCTGATCACATGTAAACAAACATAGAGGAATACAAAGACAGGTATTTAGGAGGCTCACTCACCTCGAACACAGCGAGGGCATAAGGGTGGCCGAGTCTCTCGCTGGAGAACAGGATGACTCTACGATGGGACCCATTTAAATCCACACTGGAGATCAGGTGTAGTTTTGAGTCCACCCAGTACAAGCGCTTTCCAACCACATCTGCATTCAGAGACACAACACTACTGTCAAAGATCCTGGACACTAGAGATCACCCTTGATTCATCAGAGTGCATTAAGCTCAAATGGTTTAGATTTAGAGAGCAAATAACAGTAAGGAAGGACGTCCATAATTCCTACCGAGTGTGATTCCATTGGGCCACTCAATGTCCTCAGACACCAACACCTGCCGATCAACACCATTCATGCCAGCCTTTTCAATCTTGGCCCTGATGCCCCAGTCAGACCAATACATGAACCTGTGACGACAAAGTGTTCACCAGAAAAAAATGAAATAAAATTAAAAATCATTACTGCTGCTTTGTTTGAACCTCCATAAATCCAACAAGGCATGATAACAGTAAAAATGCTTTGAGTTGCATGTTGACAGTAATTAAAAATGTATGTGATTCTCATAATACAGTGACTTGAATACAAATTGATTTTGATATATTTTTTGGAAGGGTTGAAAATGTCAGGGTACAACTGTTTCGATGCCAAAATGAATAGAAATGCATCATTAAAACAATGTAATGGTTGAAAAGACAACCTTATTAATTAGTATTCTTTATTTGCTTTATTAGTAAATACTAATGATTTGAATTCTAATATATTTTTTATGTTTTCCATTTTTATTAAAGTTTGTGCTTTTGTCATATACATGTTTTATGTTTCTAGTTAATTTAGAATTTATTTTTCAGTATTTCAGTTTTAGTAACTTTAGTACTTCAATTTAAACTTTTTTTATTTTATTTAGTTGCCAATTGCTAATTTTCTCTTAGGATTTTTAAGTTTAAGTTATTCGTATAATATTTATATTTATATGTTTTATTTGAGCTTAAATTCAATTAACAGAAAACTTCCCAGACAGTGAGTGACGAAATGAGTTCCCTTTCGCATCCCCTTGCTTAAATATTGCAATTGGCAGAGCTTAAACTTTCGTGACTTTCGCCCGTCAACTGTCCTGTGACAACTGTCCCATGATGATGCAGCGCTGGCCCGCCAACTGTTCATGTTTGTTCACGTTCATGTTCTCACAACATGACATTGTTAGAATTCATAAAATTGTTACCAGCCAACTGGCGATTAGCACCGTTTCATTTACTTGTCAATACTGGTGCTTGGCGAGTGTTCATTTTACATAACATTTTTAGTCATTACATTTAAACTTTTCTTGAAAATGGTATTTCAAAACCAAATTTAAACCAACATTAACACAAAGATCAAATTTATTTGACACTAGATCATTAAACGATTTTTCTCTTCACTGTCGACACTCTTTTTTTTGTCAGAGGTGAAGGTAATCGCAGAAGAGTCTTAAATGACTTATTAAACTAGGTTTGTCTATTTTGTGCCATTCACTATTGTGATTAAACAACAGCATGTTTGCAGCTATTCATATGAGTGGTCAGGTTATCTCTACTGATAAGTAGAATTCAATAACATTTCCTCTGTTATACTCCACAGCCTCCATGTGTATGTCACTGAAAGCTTCTCTTATCAACTCAGTGACCTTTAAAGGCCGTCTGGCCTTTTGAGGTTTTGTTTTTTAGACTGGCAGTGTAGAGTCTGATACAGTACGTGCTCACCCTCTCTCTGGATCCACAGCGATGGCCCGTGGTTCGCTCAGATCGGTGTTGATTAGCACGCGTCTCCTGCTGCCATCCGCTGAAGCCACAGAGATGGTTCTGTCGCCCGAGTCGGTCCAGTAGAGGTTGTGCTGAACCCAGTCCTGCGCCAGCCCTTCAGGGGAATGCAGATCCGAGTCGATCAGAGTAACGTGTCGAGATGGGTCGCTCGCCTCGTGGATATAAGCGCTGCAGACAATTAGAGGTTCTGCTATTAGACACACTGGGTCCACTAGTCAAATCAAATAACTTCAGTTGTGATTGTTTTATATATATCATGACAGAATGAGGAAAAATCCTCTGTCGACAAAGATCTAACCTGGATCACAGCAGAAATGAACATTTGTGTTCACATACATCCTAGAATTCTTCAGAACTGCCCTGAAAATGACTCAGAACTGACACTTTAATATATGCTGGTTCCATGAAGAACCTTTAAGTGGAAAAAAAGGTTCTTCTATGGCACTGCTATGAAAACCCGCAAATGGAACTTTTATTTTTAACAGTGTTTGTACAAAAGCACACAAAAGCTATAAGTGACTGTAACATGACTTTTTTGCACTGTCAATGTAACATCAGTGACTATACATTTTAGAAATTGTATTTACTTCTGTTTTTTTTTTTTTTCATTACAATCCAGCATTTATTCCAAAATTAATGTAAAAATACTCCCAATCCAATGTTGGGGTCTCTACATTTTTTTTTTTACGCTACGTTTTTTTTCACTACAGTTGGAAAAGTTTATTTTTGCATGTTGCATAATTTTTTCCATCCACAAAAAAATAGTATATACTGTAATTTGCAGTATGCCGTAATCAGCAATAACCATAAACATAATAATTTTGACACTTGATGAGAATCTCATTGGTTCAAAAAAACTCTCAATCAAATATGTTATGATTGTCTAAAATCGCTTTCTAATACACAAACTAAACTTCACAGATCACATGATCTTCACACCATCTGACGTGTTCATAGGTGTCTCAATGAAGTAATGCCCCAACTCACCCTCATAGCCTTCAATTATCAGCTTCCATATCATCCCAAACTAGTTCAAGCTCACAGCGGAGTAGCTACGGCTAATGACTTTGCACTTTATCCTCAGTTATAAGTCCAAAAGAGACAGAAGACAGACAGAGAGAGAGAGGGCAGGGGCAGAGTACTGCCATTTAATAAGATACCATATAATTTTGTGCAGCCGCAGAGGTGTCTATTATTAGGAAAGTGAATGTCCCCAATTAGCCAGATCAAATGGAATGTGCAATTAGGAGGAAAGAGATGGACTGTAAAAAAATTTGTCAAGAGTTTCTTTGGGAGTTTCAAATGAATTTGACACAGGGCTAAATGGTGAGAGTCAAAATATATCCTGTATTACATTTGACCTTATGCCTACACGGGGCACTTTGAAGGGAGAACAAGCATGGTAATGGCAGTATTGTTGCAAAAAAAACTTTTTCGAAGCCAAAAACTTTTTTAAAGGGATCAAATGATGGACACTTTAGGCCGTGTGTCCAACAAAAATCTTAAAAAAATCTTTTATCCAGCTGAAAACGCTAGACGCTCTGCTGAAGACGCCGTGCTTTGGGCGTTTAAAAAACGCGGCGCTCCCATTGAAAACAATTGAAAACGTATGCCAGGCGTGTGGAAAAACGCTTTGGTGGATACATGGCCTTATTCCCAAGATTCTGTGTGATACATCAGAGACTCAAAGTTTTTCTGATGAAAGTGTTAAAAGCACACATATTTACAGTGGGGCCAAAAAGTATTTAGTCAGCCACTGATTGTGCAAGTTCTCCTACTTAGAATAATGAGCGAGGTCTGTAATTTTCATCACAGGTACACTTTAACTATGAGAGACAACATGGGAAAAAAAAAATCAGGAAATCAGATTGTAGAATTTTTAAAGAATTTATTTGTAAATTATGGTGGAAAATAAAGAAGTATTAGGTCACCGACAAACCAGCAAGATTTCTGGCTCTCACAGACCTGTAACTTCGGTCTCGCGTCTCCCCGTAGCACGTAGCTAGAGTACAAGCAACAGCAGGCCGCCGAGCTCGACCCAGTTCCGGCTCCTCGACCGACAGGCAGCCGCCTCCTGTTCCTCCATCAGCCTCTGCTGCTCTAAACTATACTGCGACTCGTAAAGATAGCCACGAACATCGGATCTGAGCAGCAGAACTTCAAAATCCTCTTCTTCCATATCATGTTTAGTTTCTTCTGTTATTGTCATAACTTACTATCTCCACAGAGCTTGTTAGCTTAGCTTCCAAACAAGATGGCAGATATTGATTTCAGTTTCTGCAAGTGAAGTCCCACCCACTGATCTGTTATAGGCCTGTAGGCTGAGTGGGTCCCACGCCCTGGAATAATAATGAGCTAATGTTTGTAGTCTAAAAGATTTTAATGAAATATGACTTCCTGCTGATCGTGACGCAAAATGATGATTTTTACGTCATGATAAGCAGGAAATAATACACTTAAATCAGGAGAAAATAAGGGAATAAACCATGACCATTCAAAAATATGACTGGGTTTCTAAAGATACAAAGCTTAATGCAAATGGGTGAAGTGACCCTTTAAGAAGCTCTTCTGTCCTCCACTCGTTACTTGTATTATTGGTGCCTGTTTGAACCCGTTATCTGTATAAAACACACCTGTCCACAGCCTCAGTCACACTCCAAATTTAACCATCGCCAAGACTAAAGAGCTGTCGAAGGACACCAGGAAGAAAATTGTAGATCTGCGCCAGGCTGGGAAGAGTGAATCTACAATAGGCAAGCAGCTTGATGTGAAAAAATCAACCGTGGGAGCAATTGTAAGAAAATGGAAGATATACAAGACCACTGATAATCTCCCTCGATCTGAGGCTCCACGCAAGATCTCATCCCGTGGGGTCAAAATGATCATGAGCACGGTGAGCAAAAATCCCAGAACTACACGGAGGGACCTGATGAATGACCAGCAGAGAGCTGGGACCAAAGTAGCAAAGGCTACCATAAGTAACACACTACACCGAGAGGGACTCTAATCCTGCAGTGCCGGACACATCCCCCTGCTTAAGCCAGTACATGTCCACGCCTGTCTGAAGTTTGCCAGAGAGCATATGGATGATCCAGAAGAGGATTGGGAGAATTTCATGTGGTCAGATGAAACCAAAATAGAACTTTTTGGTAAACACTCAACTCGTCGTGTTTGGAGAAAGAAGAATGCAGAGTTGCATCCCAAGAACACCATACCTACTGTGAAGCATGGGGGAGGAAACTGATTCATGTTGAGGGAAGAATGAACGGGGCCATGTATCGTGAGATTTCAAGCCGAAACCTCCTTCCATCAGTGAGAGCCTTGAGGATGAAACGTGGCTGGATCTTCCAGCATGACAATGATCCCAAACACACTTTCCCGGGCAACGAAGGAGTGGCTCCGTAAAAAGCATTTCAAGGTCCTGGAGTGGCCTAGCCAGTCTCCAGACCTCAACACCATTAAAAATTTGTGGAGGGAGTTGAAAGTCCAGCGAAAGCCCCGAAACATCACTGCTCTAGAGGAGATCTGCATGGAGGAATGGGCCAAAATACCAGATACAGTGCGTGCAAACCTGGTGAAGACTTACAGGAAACGTTTGACCTCTGTCATTGCCAACAAAGGTTATGTTACAAAGTATTGAGTTGAACTTTTGTTATTGACCAAATTCTTATTTCCCACCATAATTTAAAAATAAATTCTTTAAAAATCCTACAATGTGATTTCCTGGATTTTTTTTATTTTATTTTGTCTCTCATCGTTAAAGTGTACCTATGATGAAAATTACAGACCTCTCTCATTATTAAGTAGGAGAACTACTTAACTTGCTAAATCAGTGGCTGACCAAATACTTTTTGGCCCCACTGTAAATAAAAACAATAATATGTAATATATCATTATTATTAAAAAAAAAAAAACAACAACTTTCTATTAATCAAACAGTCCTGATTTTTTTATAATAGTTTACACAACAATATTTAACAGCACAACTGTTTTCAGCATATGGATGTTTCAGCATAAGGATGTGACTGAAGACATTTTATTGTAAATTACAATAATATTTATTAAAATAGACAATAATCAAATAAAAGTAGCTTTGGTGAGTATAAGACCTTGGACTTTTGCAGATTACAGTGTGCATACATATTCTCAAAGAACACAAGCTTTTGAATGGAACACCCACATAATCTTTGTTTATGTAATATGGCGGTTGAAATGTTTCTTAAGTGCTGTTTTTCTGCCTCTCTGCATCTCATTAGAATGATTTCAATGGTGTGCTGTCTAGAGAGTAACTGTGAGGGAGAGATATGTAAATAAATGGAGCCGTATCTCCTGAGTTCAAAATAATTAACACATCACAAGCATGTGAAGCAGCAATTTACTGTTAAATAAAGCCAGGCTCTCATAGTAATGGCCACGGCTCCCTTTTAAGTGCACAGCCAAACAGTTTTCATATTTATAGCACAACTGAAAGGTCAATATGAGGTCACCTGTATATTTTGCGTTGAAAACGATCACACCAGAACATGCGGTTGGCAGCGACGTCTATATCAATGGCCACAGCATTCTTCTGAGTAGGAACCACCTGTGTGTAGTCCCTCTTCACCAGGTCAATACGCCTGATCTCGTGCCTGTTCGTGAACATCAGGTAAGGGCTTTTTCCTAAAAAAAAAAAAAAAATAAATAAATAAAAATGCAAGGACAGATGATCACAGAGAGTAACAGATGATTTAGGTTTGAAACAGAGAGATTATATCTTCAGAAATTTGCAAATGATCTTTACTTTATCTTAAAATATATTATTTTAAATTTATACTTTAATATTACTTTATAAATAATATTTATTTAAAGACATAAGGATTTATTTAAGGATTTATTTTTATAAATAAAATAATTTATTACAAAATGTGTACTCACACACATGTATGTAATCTGTCTTGCCACTTGTCAAATAGTTGTCACAATCATTTGGATGCATACAAATTAAGGTAACAACATTTAATGATCTTTAAAGGCAACTTGAAACTGGAAAGATGTATCTTGCAATTATTCACACTGTCTTTCCATCTCATCTCATTTAATTTCAACTATAAACTCATATTCACAACTCAAATAAATTCGAAACTGTTATAGAGGCAATCAGGAGCATGTCGCAGATACTGCTGATATAATTTAACCTGCATGTAACCCGGAATATTCCTGTAGAACTACGTTAAATTAACACAATGATTCATAAGTGACAGTCAGCATAAGCAGTGTCTGCTAATGATAACAAATGCACAAAGCCATTTAGAGAGAGAATGGCATCTTTAAAGGAGAACTCCGGTGCAAAATGAACCTATGTTACTGTGTTAGTGTGAGGCTATTTTGAGCCTTGTTAGTTGTATCTAAGTAAAGAGTAACTAGCGATTTCTTTTTACTTATTAAATGCCAGCATATAGCGTATGCGCTAAACAGTTTTTAGAGATAAAACTCTTTACATTCGATTTTGATTATCATGAAAACAAATCTCAGAGAACGGTCGACTATACCAATGTGTAATTAGACCAAAGGTTCATTTTGTGCCGGAGTTCTCCATTTACATTTACATTACTGTAGATTGAGAGCATACATAAAGATCACAATAAATCCATTCACAGAAAGAGAAGCACTTGCCCACTGTGGGATTCACTTATCTTTATCCTTCTTAAAAATTGTTAAGCATTGCATTTCTTCAGCTAGATCTCTACATCACACACACACACACGCACTATGAGTGCCCCGGGACTGTGTCTTCTTCTTGAAGGCTGATGAGCCATAGATGGCACAGGAAGTAGCAGATATGTGATTAGATCTAATTGTACTGTCTACAGTAGCTGAATGAAACGTGCTGGCAAATGTAAAAAAAAATATTTAAAGAAAGCATACATTGTGATTCATCTAATGTAAGATGACCAGCTGAAATGGGTCAGTGTAAAGCGTCAATGTTGGGCTAAAAAGAGCTTCTTTCTCTCTTGATGGCAATTCAAAGTTTATTTTTAAAAATTAAATACATTATGTATACATAATATGTAATATATCATGCATTTGAATATATTTATTTATCCGACATAATGTGTATTACACATACTATAGCTCACCAAGACTGCATTTATTTTATCAAGAAATACACACTCTAAAAAATGCTGGGTTATTTCAACCCAAATTTGGGTCAAATATTGACAAACCCAGTAATTGGGTTAGCATCTTAAAGTACATTTTTAACCCAGCCGTTTTTGTTTGTCCATATTTTACCCAAAATTGAGTTAAAACAACCCAGCATTTTTTAGAGTGAAATATTAGATAGAGTGAAATAGAGTGAAAACTGAAATATTATATAATTTATTCAAAGCTAAATCATTTCAGCATCATTAATCCAGTCTTCAGTGTCACATGACACACCCTCAGAAATCATTCTAACATGTTTAGTGATTTGGTGCTCAAGAAACATTTCTTACTATTATAGAAGTGTGAATCACTTGTGAAGCTTAATATTTTTGTAGAAACCGTGACTTTGATGAATAGGAAGAACAGCATTTAAAAAAAAAAAAAAATTATATATTTTTGTAATATTATAAATGTCTTTACTGTCACATTTGTATTAAAGGGGACGTGCACCCAAAATGACTCACCCTCATGTCGTTCCAAACCCTTGAGACTTGTTCATCTTCATATTTTTAATAAATTCTGAGAGATTTCTGTCCCTCCATTGACAGTCTACGCAACCACCACTTTAACGCTTCAAAAAGTTCATAAAGAGATAGTAAAACTAATCCATAATTAAGTGGTTTAGTCCAAAATTTCTGAAGAGACACGATCGCTTTATATGATTAACAGATTTAATTTAGGCTTTTTTTTTAAACCATCATAAACATCTGTTTTTATCTTACCCTCAGCTTTACAGGTCTTGCTTACGGGGTCCATCTCATACCCCGGGTGACATTCACACTTGAAATCCCCTTTCAGGTTGATGCAGATCTGACTGCAGGCATCAGGGTTCTCACACTCATCAATATCTGCAGAGTAAATGGATACACTGCAGATGATCACTCACTCAAGACAGCTGAATATCATAGCTACATTGTATGCTCAAAAGGAGGCTGTTATACACAGAATACACAGAATAGTGAATAGACATTTAATATGGTGTTGGATCAGTACTGGGACGGGAGATCGGGGCTCTGAACACGATTATTATTTTTATTTATTTCTGTTTTTTCTCCTCAATCCCAGACAAGGGCGGTTCGTAACAGAATTGGGGGCTCGTCCGGGATCGGATTAAAACTTCAAGATGGGATTAAAACTGCTTAGATTAAAACTTCAAGTACTTTTGAGTTTGAAAAATTCTGTACACAGTAAACATCAGAATATCTCTTCTACTGTCTCGGAAAGCAGATTTTTAAATCATCGTGTGGAAACTTATTTTAAGTTGCTCAGCACACTGAAATATACATAACTTGGCACTATAAGCCTGGAGTTGTAATATTTGAAAAATATTAGTGCAGTAGTCTATTATATCAGCTTTACTTTTACTGTCAAAGTCATCTCATCATTGAGTCAGGCCTGACCTCCACATGTCCTCTTGTCCAGCAGCTTATAGCCAGCAGGACACTGGCACTCGTATCCAATGGGACGATCCACACAGATGTGTGAGCAGCCTCCATTGTTTAGCAAACATTCATTCAGACCTAAGAAACAGAGGGATGGTTTAAAATGTAAGTTTGTAAAAACCCTAGATAAAGTGACATTTTGGACAACGCAAATATCAATTTAATGCACAATAAAAAACAAAAACAGATTTCCCTTGTATTAAAGCATAAGAATGGATAATGGATGAAGAAATGAAGTATGCTTAATTGTACTGAATGAGCAAGTGTAGTGTAGGCTACTTAAAAAAAGATATTTAAAAAAATGTACTTGCAGATAATACAATATTAAATAAAATGCTACTTAAGTCTACTTAAAAAGAGTACACTTTTCATTAATTTTCTCAACACTTCTGAAAAGTGCAATTTGTATTTATGTCAAATTGAAAGTTTTATTTAAAGTACACTTTAAGTCATTATGTTTTAATAATCTGTCATGCTTTTTTTACACTTATTGCTTTTTTACACTTATCATGCTTTTTTACACTTATTTTTATGTGTCGACTATTCTAAAGCACATGTAAAGTGCTTGACTAATAGTTTTAACTGTCATTCGATATAACATTTATAGTTAGTATATTTTACATGTACTAAATTGCAACTTCATCATTAGTATTACACATGTGTAATTACAGATCATTTTAAATACATAACATACAAGGTTCAACAAATGACATCAAAGTATATATCAGTTTCCCATAAATTTGAGAGTATACTTTTAACAATCAATTCCCATATAAAGAGGTAATTTAATCCTACTTAAGTGGGTAGAAAAAAAAACACTCTAAAGTTCAGTTAATTGCATTTAATAAAAATTTACATTTAAAAATTTATTTTTTAAAATTTAATTGCAAATAACATGCAATTAGTCAGTGTCAGAAAACATAAAACGTAGTTCACACTTAAGTACATTGTTAAAGTATAATATTTTGGTATTAAGCGCCCTTTTTAAAAGTTTGATCAAGTGTACTTCTTGTTCACATGCAAGAGGTGATTTACCACATGATTTAATTTAAATGAATGCAAAAAAAACACAAGCCATTTTAAAACAAATTTCACTCGTCGTTTGTGCTGTAACAGGCAATAATTAGTAATAATACAAGTAATAGAATTAAGGCAATGTAGTTAGCAATAATAACTAGAGCTAAGTATATAGAAATATAGTAATATAATAAACACATTTCCATATTGCCAGAAATAATTTGTCTAGCACTTCAATTTGTTCCACTTGTTTAATACCATTGGGGCTTCATTAGGCTATCGGAAAACCTGGAATGCTGGTTCAAGAAACATGATCTAAAATCACACATAATATTACTCATAAGTTTTATTCTTTTCATCCAGCAATCTGTGTTTGACTGAGAGAGGCAGTATAAAAGTAAATACATCCAGCACAACTACCAGCTTCATGCCTCATCAACATTCTCAAGGGTCCGTTTTAAAAACACACACGAGTGCGAGTGACATAACAGAGAGAGCATTAAGACAGCGTTGAAACTTTCAGGCTCTGAATCATCTCATGACTCAGTCTGTGGAAGCTAGTGTTGCACTATTTGCAGTTGAATCCCAGGAACATATTGTGTCTGAGAGCTTGAATGAACATATTGAGTACTCTGTGGACAAAAATTTAATGAGGCAAAATGGAGACGGCTATGTGGGCCAGAAACGAGAAAGAGTGTGCTTTCGCTTTCTTTGACCAGGTGTTCTTTCTAGCTCTCTGAGTTTATTAGGAGGTGCTGGCATCCTGACAAAATACATGGAAGTGAACAATTTAGGGCAAGGCAATGTCGCTTGGAGCCAGCCGTATGCCAAATGAGCAGCAGAGGCGCCTGGATTAAAGAAGACAAAGAGGCCATTAAGACAGAGTTATGAGCTCTTTCTCTGGAGACTGCGATTATTGTGGCACACGGGTGAAGGTGGCATTTACGGGAAGAGGATAAGGGTGCAGGTTTGGTGAGGAGACACACATACAGTACACACACACCTGTCGCTAGAACAGCCACAACAGGCCATCATTCCTCTTTGATGCTATAATGCATTCTTTGAGACTATGGAAAGCTTTTCTTCTATTCATCAGAGGAAGATGGTGATACATCAGCTCTGCCCCAGATAGTGCTGGGGATGTATGAGTGTGAAAAAAAATCCTGTTTTCTCTTCCTTCTTTGAACAACTGTATAAATTACGAAACACTTTCAACATTTCTTCAGCAGCATCCTGGGTAACCCATTTGATTTTGGGCTTTTTTAGCATGTTGCTGTGAAGTTGCAAATAAACAGAATGATCTTCTTATTTCACCTCTAAAAACAGCTTAAAAATGCAATACAACCTGATGCATTCAGATTTTTAGTTTCTGACAAATATGTGTCTTGAAAATTGTGCTAACTAACCTTACTTTGTTTTTTTCAGTTCGAATTTGTTTGTTCACCAAATGCCTCATTCAGCCAATTTAAGGCAACTACTTTTCACTTGGTAACACACTAAACTGATCTATCATTTGCCATGTAATGAGCCAAAACATTATTACCATCTGACTAAATTATGCTTTATTAACAAAGTTCAGGAGGATCATGTTCAAATTGCCAAACCAATCAGCAAGAGATGAGGCCTACATATATACAGAGCCGACTCACCAATGTTCATTGACTGTTTTCTACAGTACATCCCACCACCACCCTGTCTCTTCACACTCGCCTGGTTACTATCCTAACCAGAGATATTGGGGGAGTGCTCTGGGTCCGGGCCAAAATCCCTGAGCTCTCCCCTCGGACAGCAAAAAAATACGCATACCTTTTATTCTATCTGTGTTAGCATCCTGCCTCCTGTTGTTTGTCTCCGGGCCTATAGAGGTCACCAGTGTTCCTCATGTTCTCTTCCTTGTGTGTCCTTTTTAGCATTATCCAGGTCACCTGTGCCTTGTTTCCCCCAAGGGGGTAATCCAGCACCAGGAAAGCGTGGCTTCCATGGGGGCAGCCATTGGCTAGCAAGCCGTCACCTTCTGTTAGCATTTCATTGACTCCCATTCATTTTGGCGTCACTTTGACCGCAAATAACTGAACATCTGACTCGTCCATTATTTATTTCGAATGAAACATGACAATGTATGAAAGAATCTGTTACCTTGTATCTTACATTATGGCCCCGAAGAAGCCGTGTTTTGTATAGGCTAAAGATTGTGTATAGACAGGATGAGGCATAAAGTCAAGGGAGAAGCCCATAGAGAGTCATAAAGTTGCTGCTAGCTAATGGACAGCTAATACTCACGCTCTCCGTCTCTTCAAGATTCAAAAGGGAATGATTCAGATTCCTCTTGGCACAGCTACTAGAAGACAACTGTCAGACAGGTTGCTCACACGTCACATCTACACCGCGAAGCTCAGTTTGAGCCTGCGCAGTACGCTTGGCCATCAGGAAGTGAGTGCTTCTAATTGAATTCACTTTTCTCCATTATAGTCTATGGGATCGCTGTGTCCATTTCTTTTACTGTCCATGGTTTCCCGTAGAGTATTTCAGCTGTGTTTTTCCCCTTGTTCCTCACTCGGTTTTTGAGTCTTAGCTATGTGTCTCCTGCTGTGTCCCACTGAGTCCTTCCAAGTTATCCAACCTATCCCAAGCTGTTCTTAGTTACTTGATTTTGTTTTTCTCCCCTTGTGGAGCTATTTTATTTCTCTCCTGTTATTGTCTCTACTTAGTAATACCTCTTTCTGATAAGAAACTGATAAGAAACTCTTTCTGATAAGAACTTGCAAAGTACCTTTTTAAAAGAAACTATAAATCTACTTTGCCTACAGGCAAAGAGGAGGTAATGTTGGACCCAAAAGAAACACTCAAGGCAATACTCCAGGAAAACCTCCAACATTACTTCCTCTGTGGCTAAGTGGTAGAACACTCAACTCTCCACACCTGTTCAAGCCCAGATTGTGACGTATTATTAGTAAGTGTGTACTCATGAGTGTGCTGTTAGATCTCCGCTTGCTGCCAAAACAGGACTGACTCGCCGAGGACTCTATAAGAGCCCTGAAGGTGTCCTGTAGTATCTGGGACCAATAAGTTAGCAGCAGATCCCTCAAGTCTTGTTAGTTGATCGAACTTCTTGGTTAACAGATGCTCAGTTGGATTGAGATCTGAGGAATCACCTTGAACTCTTCATCAAGTTCCTCAAAGCATTCCTGAACAATGTGTGCAGTGTGTCAGGCTGCATTATCCTTCCAAAAGAGGCCACTTCCACCAGGGAACACCATTATCAAGTCTGTAACTGTATCTGTAACTGGTCTGCAACAATGTTTAGGTAGGTGGCACGTGTCAAATTTACGTCCACATGAATGGCCCGTCCCAGCAGAACATTGCCCGGAGCGTCACACTCCCTCCACCGGCTTGTCGTCATTCCACAGTCCACATGGCCGTCCACGTGATGTAAAAGAAAAAGGGACTAATAGGACCAGGCATTCATCTTCCACTGCTCTAAAATCCAGTTCCAACACTTGCATGTCCATTGAAGGCACTTTTGGTGGTGGACAGTTATAATCATAGGCATCATGGTCTGCGGCTACTGGGTGTTAGGACACACTCCTATTAACATCATTAAAATTTTGTGTGACTTCTGCCACGGTTGACCTTCTGTTGGCTCTGACCAGATAACCTTTGTTTCCCTCATGCATCGATGAGCCTTGGGCGCCCAACACCCTGTCGCTGGTTTTTGGTTTCTCACAACTGCTGACTGGGAGCAACACAAAAGCCTTGCCATTTCAGAGATACTCTGACCCAGTTGCTTGGCCATAACAATTTGGCCCTTGTCAAAGTCATTCTGATCTCTATTCCTGCCCATTTATCCTGCATCCAACATGTTGATTACGAGAACTGATTGTTTGCTTCCCATCTAATCTACTTAGACCTTGATATGTGACCTTTTTAAGCGTTGATCAAAGATATCTGGGAATTAATTTTAGAATGTTGGATATAGCCCTCAACACTTGACACACAAACCTTAAGAACGATTGTAAAACTTAAAAAGTGTCTCAGATGTACAATCAAAAAGTCACTATGAAGGTTTCAGTATGAACTCAAATATTTTTAATCAAATTCTTTCAAGACCAAATAATCTGAACCAAACCCACAAATCCACATTCATTTTACAATTCTTTGCTCTGCAAGTCAACAACAACAACAAAAAAAAAATTCTTACTGCACTCCTTCTTGGGTTCGTCCGACCGATCCTTGCAGTCCTTCACGTTGTCACACACCTTGCTGCCATCAATGCATTCCCCATTCCTGCAGAGGAACTTCAGAGGTCCTTCACACTTTGTGGCTATAGCATGATGGGAGGAAAAAAGACAACAGATGCTTACAGATGGCAGGTAATTTGTTAAGTTGATTTCAATTTTGTTTAATTTCTTCTCACATTAGCATAACAAAAAACTCAGAAATCCTCAGTGCACAGATATAGACTAGCGTTTTAACAGACATGGGTCATTTAGGTGAAGTCTCTGCACGTCTTCTGAATAAAAGCCATTATCAAAAGGATTGGCCAATTTATTTCCACACATGAAAGCTTATTACCGCTTAGACACAGCCCTCTTTGAGCAGGACACGCTTCTACTATGGGGAGACAGGTCTGAACTCATTAAACTTTGAAGGGTGTCGTATTAAAGGGCGGAACCAATTTGAACTCTGGGAAACATTTCAGCTAGCTGAATAAGCAGCACAAAAATCTTTGGAAAGGACACACACAGCAAGACGTACCATTGACACAGCCAGCCTCATCGCTTTTGTCCAGGCAGTCGTGTATTTTGTTGCATTGTTTAATGCCGTGGATGCAGGATCCGTCTCCGCACTGGAACTCATCAGGTCGGCATGTGAGCAGAGCTGCAGATGAGCACAAACATCAGCCAAACGCTGACACAAAGACTCCAAACACACCTTCATGAGGTTTTATCTTTAGGGGACATGCATTGGAGCTCCATAATTGGTAACACCCTTATGAATACAAATGTAGTCTGTGACTCAATAAAAAATGTATAAAACATTTTATATACACATCCAATCCATTTTATATTTAATACTATCATGGATTTTTGAAAATGACTGTTCATGAGGTGTGGAATATAGCCCTAAGGGAATGAAAACATCCTGCAAAGATTTATATCTGAAAGTGCACCGTATTGTCTTTCAAAAGTGAGAGTCGACTCTGAGTCTATGAAATGAATTGTTTTTCAAACGAGTCATTAGCTGTTCCGTAGTGCAGTAGATACGAAACATGAGCATATTGGCCGCGCCCAGTTAAAACTTGAAGTAAACTTGAAGTCTAGAACACATTCAAATACTTCAGCTGAATAGCATCATGTCGAGAAGACGCTCTGTTCTACAATGCAAAGACAGTTCAGCCACTTGAGCATGTGAAGAATCGGTGGTTAGAGTTCATATTTGCAACGACACCACAACAGTATAGCCCGATTGTGTTCTCATCATTTTAATGAGGAATCACTCAAAAACATAAATGAATTCAAATGTGGATTAGCAAGCCGGTTGTTCCTGAAGGAGGGCTCAGTACCCCCACAGTGTATATGGATCAGCTTCCTCCTCCGAATCACAACCTGTAAGTATTATTAATAATTGTTGCTTTTATGGGTTTTGTGGCATCAAGTTACGCTCAACGCAGTCTCTAGGTCCCCAATGTCATTTTTTTTTAAATAAAAATGTGGAATGTTTGTCGCTGTCATTGGAGTTGTCATAAAGAATAGAGCGTCTTGTTTTACTGCAGTGCTTTATCAATATGTTTATCATGCGTTATGCTAACAAGCAATAACTGACTGGGTCATCTGACCAATCATCCGATTAGCGTCACGCAAAGGAGTGGTTTGGAAAAATGAGTCGTTGTACGAATCATTTGCGAGTCGGTGAGCAAATCAGGTAAAAATAAATGCATATTTATAATGCATATTTTTTGTCATTGCATTCATGTAAAACTGTTGTTGGGGACTCCCAGAACAATATTAGGAACATTTTAAATGCCATAATAGGTGCTCTTTAAAGTACATGCATGTCACATCATAGTCACACTTCTCCCTCTGAAAACCTCCAGAATCATCATTTAAAGTCTTTTCACAAAATACTGATAGTTCACTAATTCTTACACATCTACAGTATATTGATATATCAACCAGTGATTCAGGAATGGGGACATTTGCCCTCAAGGATAGTAACACCAGAAATGTTTGATCTTCTGGGGACATTTTTGGTCCCCAAAAATGGAAAACAGCTTAAAAATCATACTAAATACTTTATGTTTTTGAATATGTAAAAAAATTCAGAAAGTTTTCTGAGATAGGTTTGTTTTTAAGAGTGGGTTTAAAGGGGACCTAATACAAGATGTAATATAAGTCGCTCCCCAGAATGTGTTCCCCCTATTTGGGGGTGAGCAATAAAAAAAAATTGTATTGTAAGTGTGCCCCTTTAAATGCAAATGAGCTGCTGCTCCCGGACCCCTTTCCAGAAGAGGGCGGAGCCTTTACAGCTTGAGCTTTGGCCACAACAAAACTGTAGAATCGCACGCAGCCAAAATGCCAGAAAGTGACAGCCTTGTATGTTCGAACAGGAGTCAGACACTGGTTGAGAGACTTTTAGAATGCAACTGAACGTTTCTGAACGGTTGGATAAATGTAGTTGTTGTGGAGTTAAGATGATTCAACTGAACAACTCCTGGTACTGTCATGTTAGGGTTGGTTGAGGGATAGAACATACAGACAGTTTTGTACAGTATTAAATCATTATGTCTATAGAAAGTCCCCATAAATCATGGAAACCCAACGTGTGTGTGTGTGTGTGTGTGTGTGTGAGTACATTTATATGAAGCCCAAACACACAGGCACAACACTCCACAGAACATTTTCAATTGGCAACATGAAGCTGTTTGCAGTTAGATTTGAGACAAATCCGGCCTGATTTAAATGTTTGCATGGTGGTCATGACAGTTTAAAGGCACTTTCAAAGTCCAAGAAAACCTTTAAAAACATAATCGTGATCTAATACTAAATTGTACCTCTTTAGTGAGTGTTTCTGGAGAGCTGCTTTTGAATTAGAGAGGCTTAATTATGCAAACACATCTGAGAACACAAACAATATTGTCCATTATGAAGTTCAGAGTAAAGCCCCCTGAAACTGCATAAGAACAAGGGATTAATGTGATTATAGAGGCGTCTGTGGTAGATGTACCCTTCCTATGTTTCAAGGGCTTCAAGATGCTCAAGGACATGTGCTCAAGTTGCCTAGCAACCTCTGCATGCCCGTTTTCCCTCCGGCCTGGGCAAAGTGACATCGTAATTGACCTGGATGTTACTTGACAGTGGGAATGAAGAAAGAGGAGGCAGGTTTAAAACAAGCACTCTGTGAACTTATCCGGCCCATGAAGTCAACCTCAGAGAATGAAAATGCCTCGTAATTAAAAACAGGGCCTCTCCTGGGCACCTTGTCTCTCTCCAATGACTCTTGGGATCTTGAGGTCGGTTTACACTCCTGGGATCTTGTTTGTTTACCAAAGACGCTCTTCTGCTATGTTAGATAACGAACACCTTGTGGAGGCTCTATTCTGTCAGAGGTGCCTGGGGAACGAGCACGACAGCGGAGATGTGACATGTGAATTTTCCAAGCTTTGAGGGAATGATGTGATGCGGAGATGATGTGACAGAATTTTGACAAATCTGATTTCTGATGCACATCAAAGTCATTGCTGGCATGAAAATAAATTGTGCAATAACTAGTGCCAGGCAGTAGAAATGCATTAATTTAGAAATTCAGATTTACATGTATCAGCTTTTTAAAATGGCTTCAGATGTGACTTGTCCAACTCACTTGTTTAAGTCTCAGAAATTAATGTGATGCAGCTGTTTCTGTATATGCCATACTTCATTTGCTATGATTAATCACAACCTTTTGGTTTGTGAACGCTAAATCAGTATACATAAAATCCAAAGAAAAAATAAAATATCCAAAAGAAAAAACAAAACAATTCATTGGTTTATCAAAAAAATATGTGAATGACTGTTTATGCAACATATGTTTGGCAAAAAAAAAAAAACATTGTTTTATATACTATGTATATAAATTTGGTTATAAACTATATTTGGTTTTTGATTTCTATGAAGGTTACTACAAAGGTCCTGGTTCATGTCAACAAGTTAGCCAACTTTAGTGATAACTAAGCAAATATTTTATTAGCCTAATATCTGATGTCTCGGTAGAAACTGAATTATTATTTGAAAACATTAATTATGGAATTTAGTGAAGGGTTATTTCAAGGGCTATTCTTCTAAACCCATAAGACTTATTTCATCTTCAAAGATATTTAGAAAACCATATGAATCAAGTGGTTTAATCCAAGCCTTCTGATGAGACGCAATTATGTTGTATGATGAACAGATTCAATTTATGGTAAGCAGAAGCTCAATCACACTTGCCTGATGCGTGAGAAACTTAGGTTTTTCAAATATCCCATTATTTGAATAAAAAAATTACATTTTATTTACCCAAACTGCGTAATATCAAAGGCTACTATACATGCCTCCTCTGTAGTTGTATGCCAAATCCTTTTTTACAAATTTGTAAAAAAATTGGTTGTGCTGGGTAGTTGCTACTGTACATCCTCGAGCATCACCCTTGAACAGCATTTAACCTTAGGATGTTTTAGGGGGCTTTCTATGTATTAAATGCACTGTAAGCTCAGAAACATACTGTACTCTACACAAATGCACAAACACTTGGCTGACATACTGCAAACGTGCATGAAAATGTGTGTGCTGCCTTCCATCACTGTCAAACTGGATTAAAGTCCGTCTTCCCACCAAATTCTTTGACTCACATGGCAATAATGGCTTCCACAATAAGAATTGTCTTTGTGTGGGTGGAATTAATAATAAATGGCAGAGAGTCAGAAAAAATGATCTGCCTAGAACTGTCGCTTTCCATCTTTGGTGAAACCTTACAATATCTGAGGAAATTGAATTCCCATCGGAGCATGTCAGTGTGACGTGCCCTTCAGAAACATTGTTGGGGTCGTGTGGCCCTCATAAGGAGAACTGCTGCTGATATTCTTCCATAAATGTGGTGGTGATGCCAAGTGTTTTTTTTTTTGTTGTTTTTTTTTTTGTATATCAATGCCGCATCCAACAAGTTCAGTAGGTGAAAAATGTGTCAACTGCGATGCACAACTACATATTTGAATGAACCAATCGATTTGCTATTCTCTGTCTGAACCAATCGATTTGCTAAAATGAATCCCAACTAAAACACAAGTTGACAAACTGCCAAATTATTGTCAAATTAAAGGGAGCTACTATGTTGTACAGTGAGAAGTGATGGTGCACACTCACGGCAGTCCACCTCATCCGACTTGTCCTTGCAGTCAGGGTCCCTGTCGCACCTCCAGGTCAGTCTCACACACTCCCCACTGCCGCAACGAAACTCTCCAGCACTGCATTGCAGTCTCCGGGCGGGTGGAGGAACCGGTCGACCGGACCCAGCCCCGCATCGCACCGCCCACTCGTCAGACCCGTCAGAGCAGTCGGGGTCTCCGTCGCAGGTCCAAGGCTGAGGAACACACTCGGAGCTGTTGCAGCGAAACTCGTGCGGCCCACAGGTGGGCGGAGAGCACTTCTCCTCATCGCTGCCGTCTCCACAGTCGTCGTCACCGTCACACACATAGACCGGCGCTAAACATTTACGGTTACGACACTGGAACTCCCCTGCTGTGCAGGACCTGGCGTCTGGGGACACGAAAAAAGAAATGAAGAAGATATATCAATGAAGATGAAGAATATAGATGATATAAATCTAACTGACATGCGTGGCCATCAACTACATGTCCTGCTTAGTGTCATGTTATTCACATGAAAGCACAAAGGACATTTTTACACTCACCATCCAACTCCAGTGTTATTAAAAATCTAATAACAGTGTTATTATTAATGGTACTAAAATAATAATTTACTATTTAAAATCCTCTTTATCCCATGTCCAAAAGTTTGGGGTTGTGAGATTTTTATATTTTATATAAATGAATACTTTTACTCAGCAAGGATGCATTCATTTGATCAAAAGTGTCAGTAAAGACATTTATAATGTTCCAAAAGTTTTATATTTCAAATTAATGTTGAACTTTCTATTCATCCAACAATCCTGAACAATGTATCACGGTTTCCACAGAGATATTAAGCAGCACAACTGTTTTCAACATTGATTATAATAATAAACGTTTCTTGAGCATCAAATCATCATACTAGAATGATTTCTGATCATGTGACACTGAAGACTGGAGAAAATTCAGCTTTGCATCACAGAAATAAATTACATTTTTTAAAAATTCAAAAAGATATTAAAGATATTCAAATATTTTAAAATTGTAAAAAATATTTCACAAAATTACTGTTTTCACTGATTTTTTTAGAGTTAATTCTAATCTAAATATACTTTGACACGACCTCGCTAGAATGTAAAATATATAACATAAATAATAAATATAAAAAAACAGTACTATATAATAAATTCAAAACTACAAATACAAAAGACAAACAGGGTGAACCGCAACACTGGATGAAATGGTAGCAGTAACTGTATGTTAGAAAAACTTATATTTTACATTTATTTTGAGAATTAAATTAACTTCACTTGTACAGATGTTATTATCATCCCACCCATATGTTTTGCTTCTAACAGGTTTAAAGACTTTTCAACGGCACACATTTCTCCTGTGTCTGTGGAGCAGACAGATAGCAGCTGAAGTGAGAGGGGGGCGGAAAAGTAAAGCACAGGGCTCACAGACGTTTACCCGCTAGGAATGAGAGGGGCAAGAGAAAGGGAGAGCGATCCCATAAATATCGAGCACACGTCATATATCTGCAGAAGCAGGGGGCACATCTCAATATTTGCAAGGATCTGGCAATGCTCAAACTCAAAGCAAACAGAGACACATTACAGATGTGTTCATTATATGATGGACTCACATATTGTGCCTGTTAAATTTAAAGAAGGCCTATAATGCTTTTTGACATTTTCAACTAACTTTAGTGTGTCTGCAAAGTTGCAAAACACAGAGCCACTCCAAAGGAGTTATTCTCTGTATCAGTGCACACTGTTTCTGAACTCCCCGAAACTCCTCTATTGTAGTCTTGAGTTTTCTTCAGAGAACGTGCACGTCACAATATTCTTCATTTAAATAATTCCTCCCCAAGACACACGCAAAATAAAGGGGAGAGGCCTGGTTGACTTGCGTTACTCGTGTGTTGAAAATCACGGTCATGGCAAGGGGTTTTGACATTACCCAAACACGTTCAAAGAGGTTGACCAATCGCAACACACTGATCCAGCCGACCAATCGGAGCACATTCCGTTTTCAGAAGGAGGGGCTTCATAGAGACAGGAACTAGACGGCGGTGTGTTTCCCAAAAGCATCATTAGCCAACTATAGACCTTATTCAGAGCAGCGCCATGACAGGTATGAAAGTGAGGCTGTGAGGGATAGACTTACCGTGTTTCCAATGGTATCCGCTGTAAAAAGCTGAATAAAGCTGCTAGATTACTTACAAATTTCCACAGCTTACATTGTCGGGAGTTTTTTGTCAACTGACATTTCTTTCATTAGCAGAATAATCTGAAAACACATTGAATAACAGTACAGCCCATTGAAGAGATGCAAGTCTATCCCTCACAGCCTCGCCTTCATTCTCATTAAAAATCAAAGATGGCGCTGCCGTGAATAAGGCGTATATTCACAAGTTCCGTCGTTATCAGAATAGTTCAACAAGTCTGTGTTTCCCGAAACCGTAGTTCTATGCTAGAACTACCGTAGTTCTATGCTAACCTAATCCTAACCCTAACCAATATTAAATATATGAATTTATGGGGGGAAAAAAATATTCAAACATGAAAACCTTTTCTAGTAGACCCAATGACTTTTATTGTATGGAATGAAAAAAAAAAGACACTTTACAAATAATTTTCTTTTGTGTTCCACAAAAGAAATCAAGTCATACAGGTGTGGACCAACATGTGGGTGAGTAAATGATGACTTTTACAAATTTACATTTTTGGGTGAATATCCATTTAAATTCTTAAAGGGATATTTAAGATAAACACACAGAATTCAAATAGAGATCAGTATAGATTTTTTTTTTTAAATAAAGGGGTCTTAAGAGATCACATAAAAACAGAGTGAAGGACCTGCAGATCAAAGGCAAGATTTAAATGGGATCTCTGTGAAAACGGCTTGATGAGATGAGTGGAACACAGAGGGATCATAATAGGAAGGGATACATGAAATTAAGAAAGACAAGGAAGCATTTTGCTTGTAGCTAGTTAATGTGATCATATTCAGCAAAGCGAAAAATCCATTTAAAAAACATATAAGTTTAATTGACAGATTGTTTTATAACAGTTACAGGTTTACTCAACCCGGTCTCATCCCAAGACGTCATATAACTGACGTTTTGGGACGTCTTTTGACCATACGTCAATATTCGCCTTTTTAGGGCCCCCTTAAACGTCGGTAGATGAGGTTATGGGATCCTAACTCTATACCCCAGACCTAAACCTAACCCTAAACCCTAACCCGTCACCTAACTGATGTTAAAGGTAAAGCGTCAGTTGTATGACGGCCCGGGATCGCCATCTACCGACGTTTAAGGGGCCCTAAAAAGGCGGATATTGACATATGGTCAAAAGACGTCCCAAAACGTCAGTTATATGACTTTTTGGGATGAGACTGTGTTAGTTCACTTGTCACGGCGCGGTTACAAAAAAGGGGAGTGAGGACTCAAGTGCAGAAAAATTATAATTTATTACAAAAACAAAACAAACACAAAGCAAAAACCCACAAGGGGCGAAAAACACTAAGAATACAAATGAAACGCAACAAAACCTGAACATGTAACATCACAGGTAACGGGAGACATTAGACAAGACAACGATCCGACAAAGACTGCAAACAAGAGGAGACTTAAAAAGGGAACAAATCAAGAGGGGAAAGGTGGGAGAACTCAAACGCTAATCAGGTAACGAGGGGGAGGGATCAGACAATGACGAGAGCACATGGCCTAAAATGACAAAACACCCATGTGCAACACAAGACAGGACAGGCATGTGACATTTACTAAGGTATGCATCAACTATAATAGCTCATACTTATAGGTTTAAAGATGTAAACAAATCTCTATTATTCTATTCCATCTATGCAATCCAACTAATAATTTTTCTATAGGCTCCAACTGGATCCTATCTCTCAGTCCTTTATTTAATGTATGTACAAGAGATTTGTGAATCATGTGAGCAGCTCCAGTATAAAGGCCTCTGGCTTGAGATTAGCCTAGATTAAGTGTAGATTAATGTGTGGGAACAGGCAATTATCCTCACTCTGCCAAAACTCCCTTCATTTAGATGATTCATTTATTCCAGGAAGCTAAATCCCTACAGCTCTTGGACATATAGTACAACAAACAGTGATATATATATTCCTCATGGTCTGACCCTGTTTCAGAACAGAATTTGCCAGATTTTTCCTTGGCAGAAAGGTCCAAATTTAACCTTTGCTTATTTCTAAACATACATTACATTTGATTTGCAGTCACCCATTAACGTCAAAGTAAAACAACGCAAGTCTCAGTGAAACATCATTTTTATTGAGAATAAACATGCAGGCCAAGTTAATCTTGTGCAACACTCTGCACATTTTGTGTTTCCCCCTTAACACACCTGATTTAGATCATCAGCTCATTTGAGATGCGTTCCATTCGACCGTAAGTGGACTGCGCAGTGAACGAGAGAGCTTCATGAACTGAACTGAGTGTCTCAGAAAAGAGAGACATGAAAAAAAAAAAACAGGATTGAAAACCACTGATGTACACTGCATAATTGCATTTAGACCTGACGCCAGTCTGGAATGGGACACCCACTGTAGTGAACTGGACTATTGCTCTCCTGAAACACCGCCGGAAAACATCATGGAATGAAGATTCATTCATATATATATATATATATATATATATATAAACAGAAAAAAAAAATGATATTATAAATTATTATTATATTATAAATTATTAAATTATTATTATATAAAAAAGTATTCTTTGTATTTTAAAATGCTTTTCAAAATAGTGTACGATATAGTTTAGTTTATTCATGTGATGCAAAGCTGAACTTTCAGCATCATTACTCCAGTCTTCAGTGCCACATGATCCTTCAGATATCACTCTATTTACTGCTCAAGAAACATATTTTATCATTAGCATCAATGTTGTTGATAATAATAAGAAATGGAAGAAAACAAATCTAAGGATTCTTTGATTAATAGGAAGTAAAAAAAAAAAATGTATTTGAAAATAACACTTTTGTAACATTTTAAGTCTTTATTTTTTTATCAATTTAATGTATCCTTGCTGGATAACAATCTGACCCCAAAAATAAAAATAAAATTTGAAACGTGTATGGTACTACCTGTAAAATATTTACTTTCTATTAAGTTTTTTCTTTTTTGCTTTTATTACATTTTATTATATAATAATTATTATAAATATGACTAATACACAAGAAATTGTAATCTGACCCATTACATAAAAATAACAATTGGAGTAACAATAATATTAAAATAAAAATAAAATAAAATAAAGGTAACCTAACAAAAAGTGACCTCAGGAAAGAAAGTTAACCCAGAACGGAACCAAAATATTACATTTTCTTTTGATTGACATGCCTCAATGAATTTTGAACAATACAACCAGGAATAATAAGAGTCAGATTTTGATTACAGATTAACAAAGAAAAAATCTGTTCTTAGTATATAGGTATTTAGGGTAAAAAGGCATGGGGAAATGATGAATATGCTTGGCAGGGTTTTGGCATCTGAGTAAACGATCGGTCTGCATTTATTTTTCTATAGCTTTAAGCTTGAGCCCAGTCAGCAGTGCTTCTAAGGAGACCCGGGAGTGGTGAATGTTGGAGCGGAGCCAGTTTGACCCAGTTCCCTGGAAACTACACTGCCGTGCCCGTGATGATGAGAGGTTCTGATTAGTGGAGGTGAAGCTGTGGGCCGTGTCCAGCCCGAGGGGAGAGAGGTATGGTGGACCAATCCACCCACATTAGTGTCTAATAGTGCCCAATGAAAGAACATATAATTCACCACAGTGAACGTTTTTTTTTTTTTTTTTTTTTTTTTTGTGGTTATATATATATATATATATATATATATATATATATACCAGAAGATGGACAACCGTTTATGCTCTTGGGCACAAGTGTACTCAAAAGTGGGACCAGTTGCATTTTTGTATTGCGATATATTGTGACAAGATATATATGGTTAGACCTCTAATTATAATTAAATTAAACCAATTATTCAGTATACAACCACAAAAAGTACCATCACCTATTTTTTTTTTCTTATTTCTAACTCATTTTAATTTACTGTCAAAAATAAAGACATTTTTATACTAAACTGGACTTGAAATGCAAATTAATTGTATTTTTTAAACCTACAACTGGATGCCACACACAGAATTAAACATGCATGTAAAAAGGTATTGTGTCAGATGTATAGGTTATGTGACAATAATGTAGCATATTAGTGTTGAATGTAGAAATGTTTATTTTTGCATATTATTTTTAATAATACACATCATTTAAAATGTAGGGATCGGTTTGCATCTGCAATCATCATATTCGAATGATTTCTGAAGGATCGTGTGACTGAAAATGGAGTAATGATGATAAATTCAGCTTTGATCACAGGAATAAAATTAGATTTTATAATATATTAAAATAAAAACAGTTATTTTAAATCAAGTTTTTTTTTGTATTTATAAAATATATGCAGCTTTAGTGAGCAGAATAGACTTTACCTCTCCCAAACTTTTGAGCAATAAGCAGTATTTAGTATACACTGCACAGTATGCAGTGACTAGTACTCTGAACATACTAAGATATCTTTTTGTGTGTTGAACAGGTAATCGATCAGGTACAGGAGTTGAACTGTGACGTTTGTCAGTAAACAGTAATTAGAGTACCGCACTGCTTGTGACTAGATCTGATGCTGAGAGGGTTGTTGCTTGTGATTTAACACAATGAGCAATTTGAGCTTCTAGAGGGGCTGATAATCAAACCTGCTCAGGAGAATCATCCATAATTCAATACATGAAAGACTCAATTAACCAAACGCCAAAAAGAGATTGACTTTAATATGTTACCCACTGCTTGCTAACGCTGGTGATTAGGAAGGATCTGAGGAGGAAGTGAAGCATGGTACCTATTGTGTGTTTTTGATCAACTGTTACAGCGCATGTAAGTCAGCGAGGGATATGATCCCTAATTTATGTACAGCGAGGGATGAATGATGACAAAAGAGTTACACACAGAAATAATTCCTCCTCCTACACAATGTGTGTGTCACACGTAACATAGCATAACGTACAGAGCTGTTCAGTTTGCAGTCTGAAAAGCCAGATGCCAATTAGCATTCAAACCATAGCTTCCTTTCCAATCTTATATAAAATTTGGTTTTTTGATATGCCATTGTTTTGGTAATTTGCTGTAATTTGTTTTGCACTTTTGGGTTTTTTCGCATTTTCTCCTCTAATAACCAATACCTAGAACACTGTACAAGGTTTATGTCTTTTGGAACAATAATTAAAAGCCAAGTCAAATCCTCACTCCTCACTCACTCACTCACTCACTCATTCACTGAACTTTCTCTCTCACTCATTCACAATTTTGCCAACGCATTAACATATTGTATATGAAACAAACAAACAAACAAACAGACAAAACATATATGTATAGATCATGTCATATGTAGCAAATAAATAAATACAATCCATCTTAATAAATGAATAAATAAAGCGGGTTTCTCTAGAGTGTTGTCAACTGTCTCTGACATTGTGGATGGCTAACACATACTGTAGCAGCTAGTGCAGCTGTGTTATCATTTTCTCAGTATCATTCATCAATCAATGATGGAATAAATTTTACAAATGTGGGCAGAAAAGTTTCTCTTACATTGATATATTTAGTACAGATGAGTAGAAAGATCACAGTGTCAGATTCTCTGCTCTCTCTCTGTGTCCAATGTGTCTATGTCTTCCTCTCTCTATTTCTAGATCATGGTCTTAATCTGTATTTGGAGAGGATTTGTCTTTCTTTAAATTGTTTAATTAATAGATAATTGGCCAATTTAGTGGTTCTTTTTAGGGTAGATTATAACATGGAGTTTGGTCAACATTGGTTAAAATATGCTTTTAATGATTCATCATGAGTGTCTTTTAGATTTGTGTCGATTTCTTTATAATAGTAAGTAAGTAAGTACATTTATTTGTCCTCGTGAGGAAATTTGTTTGCATAGCAATCAAGTAGGCATTTCAACATACATACGACATACATCATACACACACACAAAAATAAATAAATAAAAGAAAAAATACAAAGACACATACTACTACACTTAGCCCATAATTCCACATACCCTACACTTATTAACTACCTATTTGATTTAAGCAATACCAGACCAGCTGAGTATCCTATACCTATGTAACTTAGCTATTTAAAAGCTTAATTGCTTGAGGCACAAATGAAGACTTTGATCTATTTTTAGTGAATAGAGGGAGGCAGTACCGTCGCCTAGAAGGCAGTAGTTCGAATGAAGAGGCAAGAGGGTGCCTCTTGTCTCCCACAATGGTTTTTGCCTTGTTCATTACTCTTTCCCTGTAAATGCATTCCACACTTGGTAACGTGATCCCTAATAGTTTACTGGCCAGTGTTACTGTTTTCCTTACAGACTTCTTCTGTGCCTCAGTAGCATTTCCAAACCAGCAGATGATGCAGAAGGCCAACACACTTTCAATAAAAGAAGAATAAAACATCTGAAGCATTTTGTTGTGAACATTAAAAGATGACAATTTCTTTAAAAAGTACATTCTTTGTTGAGTCTTAGTACTGATGAGGTCAGACCACAGATCCCATTTAAGCTTATGGTCAATCACTATGCCAAGATATTTATAATTTGTAACCGATTGTATAGCCTCCCCGTTAATAAAAGTTAAATTTGATGATTGTGTCATTCTAAAATCAATGGACATTTCTTTTGTTTTTGTGGTGTTTAGAAGGAGGCTTGACTTTTCACACCAATTTAAGAAATAGTCAAGAACTGGCCCATGATCCTCCTCATCATCATACAGTAGACTCAACAAAGCAGTATCACCTGCATACTTAATAAGGTGCCTGTTTGGTAAAGTGCTGGTACAAGAATTCGTATATAAAATAAACAATAAAGGAGATAAAACACATCCCTGAGGAGAGCCTGTGCAAGTAGACATCTTGACCGAGAGAGAAGTTCCTGTCCTGACCTGCTGGATTCTACAACTAAGAAAATCAACAATCCAAAGAATCAAGCCAGGTTCAAGTGAAAATTCTGAGGCCAGTCTATCCGCCAAAATACTGGGCTGGATAGTATTAAAGGCCGAGGAAAAGTCCACAAATAAAATCTTAGCGTGGGTCTTTGGTTTCTCAAGGTGAGTGTGCAATAAGTGCAATAGTGTCCCAATGGCATCTTCAACTCCCCTGGAGGCCTGATAGGCGAATTGCAAGGGGTCCAAGAGATGCTGAGTTTCAGATACAATGTACCTCTTTACTAACTGCTCGAAGCACTTCATGACCAGCGACGTTAGTGCAATTGGTCGATAGTCATTTGGTCCAGTGGGTCGCTGAGTTTTTGGCACTGGTATAATTATGGATGTTTTCCATAGTGTTGGGACCTTGTGAAGGTTAAAAGAAGATCTAAAAAGGTCAGTGAACACTGGTGCTAGCTGTTCAGCACAATGTTTTATGACCCTTCCACATATGTTGTCTGGTCCTGAGCTTTTCCGAGAATTACATTTCCTAAAAAGCTGAAGGACTTCTGATTCCTTGATGGTGAAGTTAGATGAGAGAGGGAGACAAGGGAGTGGAAGGGGTAACCCAGTGGTTGCTTCCATACTATTTCCCCTCTCGAAACGACAAAAGAATGTATTTAGCTGGTTTGCCAGATCAGGTTCATCACTCTGCAAAACCAGTGGAGAATTTCCCCTGCCCTTGTGTGGAACATTGGTCATAATTTTAATTCCTTGCCATGCCTCTCTAGGATTACCAGATGCCAGAGTGGCCTCTATCTTTTGTTTATAGCTATACTTATCCAGCTGTATTTGTCGTTTAATCTGCCTCTGTGAGTCCCTTCTCGCTGTTTCATCCTGATTTCTAAAAGCTTTTTTCTTTTGAATTATAAGATTCTTTAGTTTGTTTGACACCCATGGCTTGTCATTAGGAAATACTTTAAAAGACTTAGTAGGTATCACAGAATCTACACAAAAGTTAATATAATCAGACACTGCTACAACATGATCATTAATATCAGGGCTCTTAAAGACATCCCATGCTGTACAGTCAAAACACCCCTGCAGAGCCATAATGCTGTCATTGTTCCACACTTTGACAGACCTTTTTTGAGGCTTCTCCCTCTCCAGTAACCTCTTATAGACAGGCCGAAGATGAACCACAGTGTGATCAGACGCCCCTAGTGGTGGTAGCTGGGATGCTGTGTAGGCGTCTTTGACGGTTCCATAACACATGTCTAAAGACTTATTTTTCCTAGTAAAACACTTAACATACTGATAGTATGTGCGTAGATGTTTTTTAAGGGAACAGTTATTAAAATCTCCCAGGATGAACTTAGGAGCATCAGGTGAAAGTGACTCCAGATTCTGTGAGAGGTTAAAAAGAATCTCTGATGCTTTGTTGACATTTGCCTTTGGGTGTATATATACCACTGTAAGGAAAATTTGAGGAAACTCCCTTGGCAGATAGAAGGGTCGCAGAGAAACACACAGCAGCTCGATGTCAGGAGTACAAAGTTTCTCTCTCACCGTAACTGCCCGGCACCACTCGTCCCTGATGAGGAAACAGACTCCGCCTCCGCGAGCCTTCCCGGTGATGTTGGGGTCTCGGTCGGTCCTAAACGCCGAGAAACCTGAAGGTTCCACCTCACTGGACGCGATGTTACTATCCAGCCAAGTCTCAGTGATTGCCAAGACACACGCGCTCCTATACTCGTACAGGAAGCGGGTGTTAGCCGATAACTCCTCTGTCTTCGCTCTCAGTGATTGCGCGTTGATAAGCAGTGTAGTAGGTAAAGGGAGTTTGTTTTTCATCCTCTTCAGTCGAAGTCGAATACCACTCTTACGGCCACGTTTACGTTTCGACCGATTATTCCCTTCCTTAGGATTGGATTTGAGACAGTTCGGTATCAAGTCCACAGTTAAATAGTCCGGGGGGATGTGATTGCGGAGCAGCAATAGGAATTCTCTGCTGTATCGTATTTCACAGGGTTTGCCGCCGCCAGCAGCATTGTCGAAGTTGCTTCCTTGAGCAAAGTATGTGTTTAAAATCATAACAAGCAGTCCAATCACATACCATAAAACAAGATCCATGTTGTGGCAAACAGACAGACAAACAAAACAAATGCCTAACGTGAAAGCAGCGAGGCAGCCACAGAGCAGCGCCAAACCGGAAGTCACTATTCCTTGAAATATACACCAGCTGACAGCTAGTTTTGGGGTTGTAGCTGTAGTCAACGGGGAGTTGAGTTTGATGGATGAGTTGAAGAGCAAGTGTGTTTAGAGGATGATATTCTGAGTTTTCATTGGCGAGGGGGCTTTATATTGGAGTGAATCTGGATCGGACTGATGGGGGTGATGCCAGAACTGAACACATCTCTTCTGGATCTCAATATTTAGCGGGTACAAGCCTAATTCAGCCCTGGACATGCTACTGTGAACCCCTAAAATGTTTTTGTCAAATTCCAATAGTTTTTTTCTACAATTTGCATCGAGACTTTATAGCATAAAAAGCCCTCAGAGCCTTCTCGCTTAGTGTGTTGACCACCAGACCGAAGCATCCCGAAGCACAGATTTTGATGCCCAGACAACTGTAGCTAGTGATGTGCTGCAGGACCTGCTCTTCATACGTGAACTGCATGGTGTTTGTGTCTCTGAGTGAGATCTGGACTTCTTCTGTAACACCATTCACTGAACTCACTCACTGGACTCTCTTTCTCACACTCACTCAACTCAACTCACTCACACACTCAATTATATCACTAACTAACTCACTCACTTATATCTCTCACTCACTCACTGAACTCTCTCTCACTCATTCACTCACGTATATCACTCACTCACTCAACTCACTCACTCACTGGACTATCTCTCACTCACTCACTCAACTCACTCAACTCACTCACTCACTCACTGGACTATCTCTCACTCACTCACTCACTTATATCACTCACTCAACTCACTCACTTATATCACTAACTCGCTCAACAAACTAACTCACACACTCACTCACTCACTCACACTCACTCACTGAACTCTCACTCACTCACTCACTGAACTCTCTCTCTTTCTCACTCACTGAACTCTCACTCACTCACTCACTGAACTCTTTCTCTCTCTCACTCACTGAACTCTCATTTTCACTCACTCACTCCCTCACTCACACACTCACTCACTCATTTATATCAATCACTCACTCACTCACTCATATCACTCACTCAACTCAACTCACTCACTTATATCACTAACTCACTCAACTAACTAAATCACTCACTCAACTCTCACTCACTCACTGAACTCTCTCTTTCTCACTCACTGAACTCTCATTTTCACTCACTCACTGAACTCTCTCTCTCTCTCTCTCTCTCTCTCTCTCTCTCTCTCTCTCTCTCTCTCATAAATCCATTTCTTTAGGGATCCATGTTGTACCACATTTAAATGCATTAAATAGGTTTCCCCTCACAACCAGAAAAAAATTGATATTTTATGTTTTTGAAGTTTAATCTTGTTTTGATAATTTCTGTAAAATTGTGTAATTGAATAAATTCCGTAAAACTTTCCAAACACACAGATACTCCATAGTGCATGAACTCAAAATTTGAAAACAAACAAAAGCCTCTTTATGAGAAAGCGCAAATCATTCAAATCATTCCTCATATCGAACATAGACAAAGAGATAAATAAATAAATAGCATATATAATATAGAAGCAACACACAAAAAAAAAAGCTAGGAAATGATTGTTTAGCCTTACCCTATGGTACTATAGGTCAAAACAACAGGAAAAGAAATGATGCAATACTGAGAAACAAGCACTTTGTGTGAATGCAATGCATTGAGACATGCCGTCAGAGCATCACTGAAGTAGATTCGAGTTATGAGGCTTTCAACAGTGGATAATTAGAGGTGTATTACACTGTGCAGACCTCACAAAGGAAGACAGGAAATCAATTATCATTAGACCCAGGTGAAATATCATTTTGAGTCAGGACTCCCGTTCTCCTGGCTCGATACTCTGACATTGGCACGGATGAACTGATCAGGAGTCTGAGCAGTCAGAGAATGCCTGGGCTCATGGTTTAGCTTGATGAAAATAGAATCATGATTACCTCTACAGGAGGAAAGAATGGCTCAGGGCTGCCAAGACTTGAGCCTCTGATGAGGACGGCTGAATAAAACACTGATTGATAACAAAAAAAGAATCTGGAAAACATACAACCATGCTAGCCCATCCATCCAAAATGTCTTTATGGCTGCTATTGAAGATGCATAGTGATTAATTAGCCTTTGTGTTTCGCCAGGTTTTTTAACACATATGAATTATCATCTCCCACCCCCTAGAGTGAAAAAATGACTGGAGGCTCTTTCGTTTGCTCTTAATAGGGCAATTAACATTCTGATTTATATCTTGTGACATTGCAAGAGTCTTTTATGTTTCAGATGGAATTGACTTGCAACAAAGGAGGATCAGAAGCAGGTTGGTTTTCAATTTTCTGTATTATTTAAACTATATCACGTCTTGTGTTTAATTAAAAAAAAAAAACACCTTTATTTAAATGGCCTTTCAGTAAAGGATTTTAAAATGGCGTTACAAATGTTGACACACTAATGCTTCCTCAGAGTGTGTCCACAGAGATGACCTCCAGGTTAATTACAATTTACAGGCGTAGGCTAGTAAAGGGACCAGATCATAATCAGAAACGTGATAGACAACAAATTATTCAAAACACAGACAGATATGAAATAATAAATTATGTAAAGTTAACTAAAGATAACCCTAGAAACTGTTTAAATAAAATAGCTGGGCTGTAATCATAATTTAAATAACTCAGGGACACAATCACGAATGTAGACAGTCAGACAGACTTTCTACAATTTCGTATTTTTTCAATAATAATATAATAAAGCGAATACGTTTTTTCATAATAATATGATGTTACACTTTATTTTAAGGTGATGTAGATATATTGTACTTACACAAATAAGTACTGTGTAATATTAATTAATTACATGTACTTATTACGGTTAGGGTTTGGTTTAGGGTTAGTTACTTGTAATTATGCATAATTTAGTGTTACAGTTGTTATATAATTTATTCATCTTTGTTAATGTTAGTTAAAAATACAACTGTTCATTGCTCATTTTCAATGATAATAATAACAGATGCAACATTTGATTTTAATAATATATTAGTGAATGTTGAAATTAACCCTCAGATGGTCTTCGTTTCGGATGTCAGAAGTGACCGGACACCTAAAAATGAAATTTTCTTTATCCCAGTAAAACCAATGCAATTTATTTTTGTTCTATAAAATTTATTCTTTTTAATTTAGTATTTTGAGACAATTTGATTGAATTTATTAATATTTATGCAATATTTATGGTCTATTTTTGCCATGGAAAAAAAAATATATATATAATTAAAAAAAATTATTAATGCAGTATTTTAGTTTAATATAGAGTCTAGGCCTTCAGAAAAATATATATACAGTATATATATATATATATATATATATATATATATATATATATTTTTTTTTTTTTTTTTTTTTTTTTTTTTTTTTTTTGAAGATAATTAGCACCATCTGGTTACAGTTAGGGATGTCCCGATACCACTTTTTCACTTCCGATACCGATACCGATGCCGCACCTTTGGCTTTTGCCGATACCGATATTAGTCCGATATTTTTTTTTTCGTGGTCCGACGTGCCGTATACGGCCCACAGGGTGGTTTATAGGTTTAACTTTGTGAAAGACAAAACAAAACAAACACAAAAGTAAACATAATACATATCTTTGGAAAGCTGAGAAACTCGTGATTCGAACGACGTAAACCATTTTAAGATACAATCAACACAGCGGGCACAATCTGTCTCTTTGTCAGACCACCAACAGCCAAAACAAACCAACACAAACTGGAAGAAACTCACCAATTAGCCATCTGTTAGTCCACATTCCAACAAAAATGGTTTGGTTTCACTGTAAAGCGTCCATACAATCCAATTTGAAGAAGTTTTTAGTCCAAAACAATATGAATAAACATCCATGGAATGTAAATAGTACATTTCGCGTTAGCCGACAGCGCTATCACAACTTCGACGCACTAATGCTACGTTCACACCGGATGCGAATAGGGCGTCAGGCGCGAATGATTTCAATGTTAAGTCAATGCAAGAAAAATTCCTGCGGCGCGAATGAGGCGTGGAGCGCGGCGCGGAAGACGCAAATACGCCTCATTCGCGCGTCAAGTTGGCTGAACTTTGGCGTGAATTCGCGCCGCGTTAACCAATCAGGAGCCTAGCTGCTTGCTCACGTGGTGAAGTGTCTGGATGCTTCAATAAATTATTTTGTTAATATGACTAAATGCATGGTGGGATTATGCACAACAAAGCAAATGTTTCATCACTTAAAACATTATTTCTATATGGAGACATGTTCATTTTGTATTGAATGTTATTCATTCCATATCTAGAAATAGTATTATGTTGTAAAGACAATCAACATATGTGCATAAATTCGTGTCTGGACGTGAGAGAGAGAAAAAAATCTTTTGAAGGCTGGCTCTATTTATTATCAAAACAAAAATAAATGACAGCTAGATTAGATGGATGAGGGGCCGGGCGAGGGTGATCCTCGCTCAGATGCGGGACAACAGGTCATCAAACTGGGCGCGTGACAGGCGGAAGTACCGCTGACAGCGGCCGTCATCCAGCGCAGCTCCTGGAGCGAGCAAATGGTGAAACTCGCCAAACGGTTCGGCTCCGAAGGGTCCGGTGGACACAAATATACGGCGACGATGATCCCCACGCCGCTGTTCTGCTATCCAGAGTAAATACAGAGCGGTAACTCTCTTGATGAATGCTCGGTCGACATAAAAACAATGACCGCCAACGGATTTTGATTCTGACGCGCGTAAACACAACAGTCATCACGTGACAGGCTGCGCCGCTAAACTGGATATCGCTCATATTTTTTTCTCCCCTCCGATCTCCGATCTAGCGTTCTGGGCCGGTATCGGCGCGATACCGATGCCGTGGATCGGATCGGGACATCCCTAGTTACAGTATAGAGAAAAAGCGTAGAATCATGGTGTAACCACTAGATGCCACGTACAGCTCTCTATGGAGAGGCATTTGAATTCCCCAGCTGTTTATGAACACTTTTTTTTTTGGTGGATTTGAATATATAGTTGAAACAATCTCAAAAACGATTTCTTATTAAAAAATGTAAAAAAAAATTGACCGAAGACCACAAGTGTGACTATTTTTTTTTTTTTTTTTTTTTTTTTTTACGACCACTTAGCACGCTCGGATCATGACCTCATTTTTTTTTTTTGTATTCACATACCTAATGCCATAAAAGTCACCAAGTTTCATAATATTCCGATGAAGCTGTGATTTTTAGAAATTCAAAACAGAAAATTTTCCGGTTCCGGTCGGACCGAAGACCGTCTGAGGGATAAATAAGATTAAAAAGAGTATTTTTCATAATTTTAAGAAATGGAACCTTATTGTAAACTATTTTGTATAGTAATATAACTTTACTTAGTCATTGTATTAATTGTATATTATTATTATCATAAGTTTATAATGTGATTTGTATGTGGTATATAAAATATGTAGCTCAAGATTATGATATTTTATCACCTGCAAGACTACAAGACTTTATTTTAACAGGCAGAATTGGAAGACGAGGAAGAGAGATTGTGGAAAATGAGGCAGTGTGAGAAGCCATTAATGAAAGACAGAGAGTGGAGAAATATTATTATGAAGAGCAGGAGAAAGGGAAGCTACTGAAAGAGTCAATTTTCACAGCTTCTCAAAAGTAGGGCAGTGAGATTCACAGCGGGGGTTTGTGAAGACACCTGATTGGCTGAGGTAAAACAACCATGTTTAATAAGCAGAGCTCAAGCACCTCCTACCAAAGGTGTTGAAACATTCATTGAGCACGACACATGAGTATGAGCCCTGCCACTAACGTCAATGCCCAAGAATCCAGACAATTTATCAAGACAACCTTGGGCGAGGATGTCAAGGACATATTTTTGCCGGATCTGCTTCTCCTTAAGAATACTTATTTGTTACCACAGCCTAAAGCATTCATTTTTAGTTTAAGCTATACAGTCTAAGGCACACTTAAATAATGAATGCATTAGATTAATTAAATTGCATCTGCAAACAAATAATATTACATTATTTCTTAGAATAGCTTGACTTTTTGAATGGTTTTGGCATTTGGAGCCATTGGCTCCTCAAGTTACACAGGAGAAACCACAGGTGTAGTTCATCACATTAACTAACATGATCCACTAACCAGGGTTTTTTCATTCATTTTGAACAGTACCTATGGATGCGTCTCAATTAGCTCCCTAGTGCTGAAGTCAGGGCACTGGTCAGGGGCCACAAACGTGAAATCCTGCCAGTGCACTGAAACGTTTGCTCACAAAAAAAGTCCCACAATGCACCCTGAAAACCAAAAGTATGCTTTCTTTCAAATAAATGTCACTTGCTTTGATAAACTTCTATATAATGCAATGACTTTAAACATAAATACAAGATAAACAGTCAATTGAAGTCTGACCAACACAAAAAAACTAGGGCAGCATGATTATGGCAAAAATCACAAATGTTACTTCCATTGATACTGTATTAACAATTAGCCTATTTAAATCAATGGAATTTATAATGTACAGTATGTAGCTCTATAATGTAGCGAAACATTCAATCAAGACAATTCACATTAAGACTTTCAGCAGCTTGACAAGGAAAACTGTTAATGCTGAATAAATTATGCAGACTGTGAGTACTAAAATGGTCGCATCCCATAAACATTACTGAAGCCGTTCACAGTTTCACACGATAGCTAGCAGCAGTTCAGAAAGAGTTCACTGCCTGAACCCTCACAAACACTCCTACAATAAATGAAGCTGTCCACACTGCAGAATGAACTCTTATTTACACTGTCTGTGCCTTGATTTATGAGGAAGTTGCAGTTTTGTCACATCGCTGACTTGTGATGTATATGCAGACAACATTTAGCAAATTCAAAATACTCGCAAATTCCAAATGTTTTTTTTTTTTTTTTCACTTCAGTTATAGAACTTGTCAAGTGATGTTGGGGGGGGACACACTTGTACTGTTCGTCGTTTAAAAAGACTCAAGACAATAAGCATAACAGTTTTTTTAATTAAATGAATGTACTGCATTTTAGTTCAATAATATTTGGAAGTAATATAGCATGAGAGTGCAATTACAGTGAAAAGTTCTGTGTGTGATCTACTGATGACGTCCAAATTAAAGAACAGACGCAGCCAGATAATTTCCATAATGACCAACACAATCTACCAGGTAGTGTCTGGTTTAAGACTGGCCAGACTTAAACGACCTATGCTGGAAGTCGTAGAGAACCCATCTGTCATCGTGGAAGCCAGGCTACACCATAACAACACTGTTCACCTGCTCCAGCCTAGAACATCAAGGCAGACTCTCATATTTATTCATAGAGCCCAAAATATGGAGTCTTGGTCCAGTCTGAAACTCCAGGGAAAGTTGGCAAACTGCCCACCGCTAGATCACACACCATCTACAGCAATGCCACCATCAGTGAGAAGATCCTCACTTTCGGTGTCAAAGCACGTCTGCAGGTTCTTCCTTCAAAATACAACTTATGACTGTGGTTTCCCTCCTCCCATTTAGGAACTGCTATACACCCGATATTGTTAACATCTCTCAGAATGGCAAAAAAGTTACACTATTTGAGATGTTGTGTGCATTTGATCTGTTTATGGAGGACTCTTACTGCTCAAAGATTCTAAAATATCAGTCATTGATATCGACCACTGAGAACCTTGGGTACAAATGTCAGCTTCTAGTGTTTGGTAGTCTAGGTCATGTACACAAGCTGGCGGTCCGTGGACTTTGCATTGGGGGGATTTCTGAAACGGAAAGTTTAATCCATAACAATATGCTGATTTGCTTTAATCTGTTGGATTATTACAAAAATTTAATTCCAACTGAAATATGACTTGTAATGCTGAATCAAATAAAGTATATAAATGTGTGTGTGTTCACATAGCAAGTAAAGTCAACAAGTTAAAAAAAAAATATCAAAATGTGCAATTTAATTACCAAACAGAGCCAGAGGGTTAAAGTCCCCCTGTGGTGAAAATCCAGAAAAGTGTTGTTTATATGTCTATGAGGCGTTTTTAATATGCTTTCAGACAAACCATGTACAAATTGAACACAAAGGCAACACCATTGCTGAGTATTTTCTCCCTAAAACTGCAGTGAACCAAAGGCAGTCGTGCGCTTTACAGTTTACAGTAGTTCTGAGATATTGAGCATCAAAGTTTTTACATCCCAGCTGGCAAAACTGTTATGTAGTATAATCTTCTATTATAGCTTTATTTATGAATCTTTTACAAAAATACCACCACACAGGCATTAAGAAACACCTAATGGATCAGATTATGTCAAAAACTCAATTTCGACCAAAAGTGGAGATAGAACCTTATAATTCTAAGCTCACGCAGTCTCAAAAACACGGTTTGAAATCGCTGGTGTTTCTGACATCACAAACTACCTTGTAACCAATCAAGTCATCATGTGATCGTCAACGAGTGGATCTCTGGCTGGTGTGAGTGAATGGAGGCAGGGCTAATTTGCATATTCATTGAACCATGTATATTAAATGAGGCATGGGTTGCATTGAAATGCAATGAATGGGGCATATATGAGGAATGAGGCAATTAAGGCATGAAGTAATTTTTAGTGAAGTATTGACTATAGAGGGAGTTTAAATAAAACATACAGCACACGCTTGTGGATCAGACTGTTTAAAACTCAAAAATACTGTCACTAATTGATCTGTAGACTCAGATAAATGTCTCATTATTACATTCAAGCGCACAATATCATATATGTAATTGGTTACAATGCTCCACCTCTGCAAACACTTTGTAAATATAATAATTACACAAGAGACGCAGACCTAAATGAATAGCTATAATTGACTCTCAGTTGTAACTGTCTAGAACTACAATTGTCCAAACAACATGTAATTGTCCAGTACTAGAGTTTCAATAAAAAAGAGAACATAGACTTAACAAGAAAAAAAGAGTGCTCTGAATATAAACCATTGACTAGGTCTCACTCTCAGAGACACGAATGAAGCAGATCCACAGAACTGGTTGAAAGCCCCATTCAAAGTATCACCTCAGCCTTGAACAAAACTCCCTGCGGAGAATCAAACACACAGTCGGAGAGAAAGAGAGCAGACTCACCTGCTGCACAGTCCGCTTCATCTTCGCCGTTTTCACAGTCTCTTTCCCCGTCACACCGCCAGGACAGCGACACGCACTTTCCCCCACAGTCAAACTTCTCTGGAGGACACGTCGTTTTGACAGCTGTGGAACAGAAGCAGATCTTTGAACAGGTTCACCTACGACGTCAAATCCTTCTGTTGATCTCACCGTGTTCCCTGGATCTGCTCATCACAAATGTGATGAAAACACACGGGACACCCTCTGAACAGAACTTCTGAATGTAATTTTTAGCAAGTATTTATTAAACTTTTCAGGAGTGTCACATAAGGCAGGGTTCACATCATTATAGCATCACAAACATCATGGTTTTAATATCATATTCTGCTGCACACAGCTTTATCACAGAGCACACAGGAGACTTGAGCTGCGTCCAAAATGGCATACTGTATAGTATAGTAAGCACTACATTTGGTTAGAAACTTACAGCATAATCATTCAAAAAGTATGTTTTATACAGTATGAATGTGTGTATGAATGGAATTTGGATGTTCTATATTTGCCATGTTGTAACTATCATGTGACCAACAGCGTCAGTTGCGTCACTTTACTATCCCATAAGGCCAACTCCTCTCCCGTGGCCTCATGAGATAGTAAAGTGCCCACACTGTAAACAAATATTGAAGGTTTAACTTTAAAAAAGTAAGTAACCTGGCTGCCTTAAAATTTTAAGTTCATTGAACTGAAAAAAGTGAGTTAATGCAATGAAGGAGATTAATTTAACCATCAGAAACTCAAAATTATGTTATCTGAACTAAATAAATTATTTAAGTTGATTTGACAAAAGAAAAAATGTTGCGATCACTACACTGTAAAAATATTGTTGGTTTAACTTAAAAAAGTAAGTAACCTGGGTTGTCTTAAAATTTTAAGTTGATTGAACTGGAAAAAGTGAGTTAATACAATGAAGTAGATTAATTTAACCATCAGAAACTCAAAATAATAAGTTATTTCAGCTAAATAAATTATTATAAAGTTGATTTGACAAAAGAAATTATGTTGTGATAACAAATCTTGAAAATATTTTTTACAGTGCATAGGATGCACACTTCAGAATCTCTGGGTAATGTTTTATGAATACTGTGAATTTGGACATACTACTCAGCTCACATATTGTTTTTCGACAACTGTATAGTATGGAAGTAGGTTTGTTGGGACGCAGGTTTGATTCATAATTGACTCCAACTGTTGAATATTTGCATGTTGCTAAGCTAATGACACAAGCACAAGAAAGTACACACCACAAATATTTGGTAAAAGTCATTAGTTGGAATTCTATTTTTAATCAATACTTTTCAGTATTGAAAGAATTCTGTATTATATTGATCAGGTCTTTTTCACATCACAGTGCATTCTGGGATTGTCTTGTCCATGTCCTGTCACCATTTACCAAAATTCTGTCACCATTTACTCACCCTAAGTCGTTCCAAAGAATATCAAAACAACATTAAATTTGGAACAACAGAATGATCGCAGAATGAAGACAGACTTTTGTTTTGGGCTGAACCACTGTACATTTTTAAAGCAGCATATAGTGTGAAGATAGCCAGTTTAAAAGTTGTCTATGATCAAATATATCTGTGTGCTTATCGTAGAATATGTACGGGGCAGGTAATCCATTAGTGAATCAATTAATTTGAATTGGTGAATCAGTTCATTCACTTAGTTCATTCATTTGACCAGTTCATTAGTTCAAAGAGTAAATGATTCATTTTATGAGTCACTGCAGAAATGTCCTTTTTGAACCAAAATATATAGTTAATTGTTGTGCTTTATATGTTTGAAATATATAAATTAGGGTGTTTCCTTTTTACTAGTTGCATTTTGAGTAAATGTACCAATTTCAATTTTAATGTCATCCAAACTGAGATCCTAATTATTTTAGTCCCAGATAAACTCTTACTGTAACTGTAAAGTTATGATCAGGCAATGAGGATGAGATAAGGCAAGTGGATCTAAATGCAGCTGTGTACTTAAACAAATAAATAAAGCAAAGAAACAAACAAGTATTAATACTAATTAAATGTAACAGTGTGCTCTTAAACACAAGCAACGCCAAACAAAGAACAGAAAAATCTGAGGTTGAATTTTTGAAATGAGGTTGTCCATGAAAACTACACTAAAACTAAAACTAAAGTGACAGTAACAATAAATGATTTCATCTTGCATGGGATCTGGTCATAAATATGACTATGAAAATGTTAATGACCATTGTAAACAGGGTCTCTTAAGCCCCTTTCACATAGCGCGTTGATCCCGGGAAATTGCCGGGAAATTACCAGAATGCCTTCTGTGTGAACGCAAACATGACCCGGGATTGATACCGGGACAAATGTCGGGTCATCTTTTGTCTCCTGTTATCCTTCAAAATAATATTTCACCCAAAAAAAGAACAGAATTTTCTCACCCTCGTGTCGTTCCAAACCTGTATGACACAAAAGAAAATATCAGAGGGTGAGTAAATGATGGCAGAATTGTAATGTTTGGGTGAACTATCCCTTTAAGTGATAGTAAACACGGTCAGGCGGCAGATCAGAGGACCCGTGGCCCTCGTTTTAGCAGATCTCTCCTTCACAGTCACGGTCAATCTGCTCCATTTGGCAGAATCTCTGTTGATATTAGATTGCGGTTTGAAAGGTATGAGAACTGTAGGCATCAATAAATCATCTCTGGCTGCAGAGGCCTGGAGAGCCGCCACAGTCAGTGAGTCTGCCGGGGCCATTCAGCTGCTCTTATATCATCAAAGAATTCAGAGGGGCCCAACAAGTTGTACCAATTAGCCTGGCCAATGATATGTTGTATACACTGAAATGACAGCTCCATTGAAGCAGTCAGTTTTGACTTGAGTGAATTTATTATCCGTCACTGGATCTGTTCCATCATTTAAATAAGTGATACATATCAAATGGGGAGTGATTTCTGCATTATTGCAGGACTTGTCCAACCCTACAGTATCATTCATCAAGCAAGATGGCTGTCATTAATCTCCCTGACTTTATTCAAATATGCTTATATTTAATGCAAGCCAGCCTTGAAATAGTGTGAACAGTGTCATGTCATAACACTTCATGACATACAAAGGATCTGCAATGCAGTAATGCATTGTTTTAGTGTGCAGGAGGGAGTGTGTCAGTGTTCAGTTTTAACTGAAACAATCGCAATGTTTCAGAGATTCATTAGCCACCAAGAGAGGATAGACTAATTCTGAAAACATCAACAGGACACATTCAATCTGGAGCTTTGTTCCAAAACCGAGTGAGCTGTCTTGCTGTCTACAGCCTACATCAGCTGACAGCCTCTATCTGACAGGGAACTATAAGTGACAGATTTGGAACGTTCTTCACAGCGTGTGTGCCACACAAAGTAGCACCAATCATGTGAAACACACAGGAGACTTGGTACACAATTGATTGATTCCTATTGTCAAATGGTAGAATGTCGCTAAGCTAAAGGCACAAGAATAGGCATAAAATATTCAGCACAGAGCACTCAAATATTTGCTAATTCCATTTAATTACCAAATGGAACTATCAACTAATAATTTTATGTTCTAACTCAAGTACAAGTGCTATTATTCTTCTTTGAAAATATAACTAAAACTGGTGATAAATAAATAAATAAATAAATGTGTTAATTGAAATGAAGCTGAAATTCTCCCTCTCTCTCTCTCTAATTAAATAAAAAAAATAAAAAAATCGAAATGAAAATTAGAGTGCTAAAAATACTAAAAATTAAAACCGAAATAAAATTCAAAGCCTTATTAAAGCTAAATATGAATTTATATAATAATATAACTTCTAATATTTAGAAGGGCGACCAGTTTAGGAACATAGCCCTTCTAAACGTAGAAGGAAAGATATTCTTTTCCATCATGGCCAAGAGGATGACCTCGTTTCTTACGCGTAACGGATTTATAGACACCAGCTGTCAGAAGGCGGGCATACCAGGCTTTCCAGGGTGTGTTGAACATTCCTCGGTGATATGGGAACAGATTCAGAGGGCGAAGAGGGAGAAGGGCGATCTGCATGTCGTCTGGTTAGATCTTGCCAACGCCTACGGGTCTGTTCCCCACCAACTTATTACATACGCCCTGGACTTCTTCTATATCCCTGATCCCTGTAAAGTATTGATATCCAGATACTTTGAGGACATCCAGATATGCTGCACACACGAAGACTTCACCACAAAGTGGCAACGACTTGAAGTTGGCATTGCCATGGGGTGCTCAATCTCCCCAATTTTGTTTGTAGCAGCATTTGAGATCATCCTCATTGGGGCAAGGCAGGTGGTTGGAGGAGTGAAGTTGCCATCAGGCCAAAGGCTACCCCCACTGAGAGGGTACATGGATGACGTTACCACCATTCTCCAGACAGCTCCATGCACTGTGAGACTGCTCAAGAGGTTTGACGAACTTGTGGAGTGGGCAAGAATGAGAATCAAACCCTCAAAGTCACGAAGCTTGTCCCTTCAGAAAGGGGTCAGGAGTGACCGCACCATCTTTAGCGCTGGCGGTGAGGAAATCCCCTTGTTGTCAAGCCAGCCTGTCCGGAGCCTCGGCCGAACTTACTCTGCAGACCTTACGGATAAACAGATGGGGAACGCCGTGAAGAAGCAGTTGGCAGATGGCCTTTCCAGGATCAACCTCAGTCAGCTCCCAGGCAAATACAAGGTGTGGTGTTACCAATTCACACTGTACCAAAGAATAATGTGGCCACTCAAGATGAGTGAAGTTCCCTCCTCCACAGTGTGCAAGTTGGATAGTTTGGCAAACTCGTACATAAGGAAATGGCTCGGGCTACCAAGATGCCTTTCTGATGTAGGTCTCTTTGGCAAGACCAAGCTTCAGCTGCCCCTACGTTCCATCAGCGGGGGATATAAACAGGAGAAGGTGCGGTTGATCATGGAACTAAGAGAGTCCACTGACCCTCTGGTGAGAGCTGCGGATGCCCAGGTTCTAACCGGGAGGAAATGGAGGGCCAAGGAGGAAGTGGACCTGGCAATAAGTAGGCTGCAACACAGGGAAGTGCTTGGCAGAGTACAGGACGGCCGGGCAGGCGTCGGGTGGGGACAGGCCCCCCTCTTCTGGTCGAATGCATCCAAAGAAGAGAGGAAGGCAATGGTGGCAGCAGAGGTGATGAGAGCTGAACACGAGAGGCTTACCATCAAAGCAGTGTCCCAGGGCCAACAGGGAGGCTGGCTGTCGTGGGAAGGCGTTCTAGACAGGCAGCTGGCTTGGTCTGATGTATGGAAGATTCCTCAGGCCAGGCTAAGTTTTCTTGTCAGAGCAGCATATGACACCTTACCTTGCCCCCGCAACCTCCACCGATGGTTCGGCAATGAGGAATCTTGCCTCCTGTGCAGCACTGCTAATGCGAGCTTCCAACACATCATGTCTGGCTGCAAAACAGCGTTGGCACAGGGGCGCTACAGGTGGAGGCACGACCTGGTGCTGAAGAAGCTCGCTGAGGTAGTGGAAACATGTAGGCAGGAAGCGAATAGCAGGCCCCCGGCCCTAATCGCACATTCCATCCAGTTCGCGAGGGCTGGGGAGAGGGGTAACACCCACCACCGGAAGGACACAGGAAGACTCCTTACACCGGGCAAGGGGTGGACACTAGCAGTCGACCTTGGGAAGCAGCTCCAGTTTCCCAGGGAGATAGTGGAAACGTCGTTGCGTCCAGATCTGGTGCTGTGGTCTGCTGCTTGCAAGGTGGTCCTGATGGTGGAGCTCACAGTCCCATGGGAAGGAGGACTTGAAGCTGCCCATGAGCGGAAGCGGGCCAAATACTCTGATCTGGCTGCAGAGTGCAGGGAGGCTGGTTGGAGGGCAGTCACATACCCTGTGGAGGTGGGGTGCCGGGGGTTCGTGGGCTCCTCAACCTCTCGTCTGCTCCGCGACATGGGTGCAACAGGTATAAGGCACCGGAAAGCCATGAAAGAGCTGGCAGAAGAAGCTGAAAGAGGAAGTTACTGGCTGTGGCTGAGAAGGAAGGCAAAGAATTGGGGTCCAGTCTCCATCTAGGGCATCAGCAGGGGGTGGCAGGGAGAAATCCCTGCCATCGCTCCGCCACCATGAGATGTACTGGGGTTAAAGGAGCGAAACATCCGTGACTGGTGGTCCCCAGCTGATGACCCATTAATGCCCTTTGTAGTGTTCCACAGCATGTACACCTGCAGTACACCTCAATCTCTTAGGCACCGGTGGAGGTGCGACAGGCAGAAATGCCCTGCAGGTTTCACCATCTACCTGTATGTTAAACTAATATCTGGTTTCCAGTGACTGCTGTGAAAGTGCAGTTGGCGGCCAGGAAAGACTGGCGGACGGCAGGAAAGTCTGCACTGGGAGTGGAAGGCTAGTCACCCAATCCACTTGTCCCCGTGGGGACACCCTTAACCTGACTACGAAAACGCATAAAGGAAAACAACCCGGCGGCCCTCCGAGAGGCGGGATGGAAGAAGGGCCAAATCGGACGGATTTCTCGGCAACGACTGGATCGAATATAGACAACGAGACTAAGAGGTTGAGGAAATGCAGGTGTGGGTGGGAGAAGAAGACCACGTTCAGAGGATTACGGATCCATCAGGGAAAGATGAAGTGTGTAGAAGAGAGTCTCCAGCAGCATTGCACTGCCGCACAAGCTGCAGGTAAGACAAGTGGCCTCCAGAGCCGGGTTACACACCACAGTGCTGAGGGATCCACAGCTGAGGAGAGGGAGCAGGAAGTAGAGGGAGGAGATCTAATTGTGGAGAGTGATCCTGTTGAGGGTGGTCTAGCGGAGAGCACATCATTTGGGCCTGATAACCAAGGGCCAGGTTGTAGAGGGGAAAGAAGAGAGCCAGGGCGGAGACAAGCGATCAAGTGGCCAAAAGCCAAGGAAGTGGCAGTGTGGCAAAATCTGGATGTGGATCTTAGTACCATTCTAGATCACTCACTTCGTGGCAACGTCGAGGCCAAGCTCAATCTCATCGGAGACATCTTGTATGAAGAGTGTAGAGGCAGGTTCGGAATAATCTCGGGGAAGAAATGCGCAGGCCCAAGGCCGAAAGGAAGGAGGGAACAACAGATTGAGCAGTTGGTGAAGAGGCGGCGCCAGCTGCGAAAGCAGTGGAGGAAAGCTGAGGAAGAGGAGAAAGAAGGTCTGAAATCACTGTGGAAAGACGTGAAGGAGAGCCTGGCTGGCTTGCGAAGGGCTGAGCGCATTCGTAAGCGCAGGAAACGAAAGGAGAAAGAGAGGAGTGATTTCTTCAAGAATCCCTTCAAGCATGCAAGGCAGCTGCTGGAGGATAGGAGGAGTGGGAAGTTGGAGACAACAAAGGAGGAGCTGGAAAGGCATTTCAGTCAGCAGCTCAGTGATGCTGATAGACTGATTCCTCTGGGTTCCCCGGGGTATGTTCCTCGCCCAGCCCCCCCAGCTGTGCCCTTTAATACTGCACCCCCGAAACTCAGTGAGGTCGCAGATATCATTCGGAAGGCTAGAGCCGCCTCAGCACCAGGCCCCAATGGAATACCCTACAAACTGTACAAGCATTGTCCCGGTGTGCAGAGGATCCTGTGGAAACTCCTAGGAGCAGCATGGAAAAAAGAAGTTGTCCCCGTAGAGTGGCGGAGAGCCCTGTCTGTCCTCATTCCCAAGGAGCAAGACTCAAAGGATATCGACCAGTTTAGGAACATAGCCCTTCTAAACGTAGAAGGAAAGATATTCTTTTCCATCATGGCCAAGAGGATGACCTCGTTTCTTACGCGTAACGGATTTATAGACACCAGCTGTCAGAAGGCGGGCATACCAGGCTTTCCAGGGTGTGTTGAACATTCCTCGGTGATATGGGAACAGATTCAGAGGGCGAAGAGGGAGAAGGGCGATCTGCATGTCGTCTGGTTAGATCTTGCCAACGCCTACGGGTCTGTTCCCCACCAACTTATTACATACGCCCTGGACTTCTTCTATATCCCTGATCCCTGTAAAGTATTGATATCCAGATACTTTGAGGACATCCAGATATGCTGCACACACGAAGACTTCACCACAAAGTGGCAACGACTTGAAGTTGGCATTGCCATGGGGTGCTCAATCTCCCCAATTTTGTTTGTAGCAGCATTTGAGATCATCCTCATTGGGGCAAGGCAGGTGGTTGGAGGAGTGAAGTTGCCATCAGGCCAAAGGCTACCCCCACTGAGAGGGTACATGGATGACGTTACCACCATTCTCCAGACAGCTCCATGCACTGTGAGACTGCTCAAGAGGTTTGACGAACTTGTGGAGTGGGCAAGAATGAGAATCAAACCCTCAAAGTCACGAAGCTTGTCCCTTCAGAAAGGGGTCAGGAGTGACCGCACCATCTTTAGCGCTGGCGGTGAGGAAATCCCCTTGTTGTCAAGCCAGCCTGTCCGGAGCCTCGGCCGAACTTACTCTGCAGACCTTACGGATAAACAGATGGGGAACGCCGTGAAGAAGCAGTTGGCAGATGGCCTTTCCAGGATCAACCTCAGTCAGCTCCCAGGCAAATACAAGGTGTGGTGTTACCAATTCACACTGTACCAAAGAATAATGTGGCCACTCAAGATGAGTGAAGTTCCCTCCTCCACAGTGTGCAAGTTGGATAGTTTGGCAAACTCGTACATAAGGAAATGGCTCGGGCTACCAAGATGCCTTTCTGATGTAGGTCTCTTTGGCAAGACCAAGCTTCAGCTGCCCCTACGTTCCATCAGCGGGGGATATAAACAGGAGAAGGTGCGGTTGATCATGGAACTAAGAGAGTCCACTGACCCTCTGGTGAGAGCTGCGGATGCCCAGGTTCTAACCGGGAGGAAATGGAGGGCCAAGGAGGAAGTGGACCTGGCAATAAGTAGGCTGCAACACAGGGAAGTGCTTGGCAGAGTACAGGACGGCCGGGCAGGCGTCGGGTGGGGACAGGCCCCCTCTTCTGGTCGAATGCATCCAAAGAAGAGAGGAAGGCAATGGTGGCAGCAGAGGTGATGAGAGCTGAACACGAGAGGCTTACCATCAAAGCAGTGTCCCAGGGCCAACAGGGAGGCTGGCTGTCGTGGGAAGGCGTTCTAGACAGGCAGCTGGCTTGGTCTGATGTATGGAAGATTCCTCAGGCCAGGCTAAGTTTTCTTGTCAGAGCAGCATATGACACCTTACCTTGCCCCCGCAACCTCCACCGATGGTTCGGCAATGAGGAATCTTGCCTCCTGTGCAGCACTGCTAATGCGAGCTTCCAACACATCATGTCTGGCTGCAAAACAGCGTTGGCACAGGGGCGCTACAGGTGGAGGCACGACCTGGTGCTGAAGAAGCTCGCTGAGGTAGTGGAAACATGTAGGCAGGAAGCGAATAGCAGGCCCCCGGCCCTAATCGCACATTCCATCCAGTTCGCGAGGGCTGGGGAGAGGGGTAACACCCACCACCGGAAGGACACAGGAAGACTCCTTACACCGGGCAAGGGGTGGACACTAGCAGTCGACCTTGGGAAGCAGCTCCAGTTTCCCAGGGAGATAGTGGAAACGTCGTTGCGTCCAGATCTGGTGCTGTGGTCTGCTGCTTGCAAGGTGGTCCTGATGGTGGAGCTCACAGTCCCATGGGAAGGAGGACTTGAAGCTGCCCATGAGCGGAAGCGGGCCAAATACTCTGATCTGGCTGCAGAGTGCAGGGAGGCTGGTTGGAGGGCAGTCACATACCCTGTGGAGGTGGGGTGCCGGGGGTTCGTGGGCTCCTCAACCTCTCGTCTGCTCCGCGACATGGGTGCAACAGGTATAAGGCACCGGAAAGCCATGAAAGAGCTGGCAGAAGAAGCTGAAAGAGGAAGTTACTGGCTGTGGCTGAGAAGGAAGGCAAAGAATTGGGGTCCAGTCTCCATCTAGGGCATCAGCAGGGGGTGGCAGGGAGAAATCCCTGCCATCGCTCCGCCACCATGAGATGTACTGGGGTTAAAGGAGCGAAACATCCGTGACTGGTGGTCCCCAGCTGATGACCCATTAATGCCCTTTGTAGTGTTCCACAGCATGTACACCTGCAGTACACCTCAATCTCTTAGGCACCGGTGGAGGTGCGACAGGCAGAAATGCCCTGCAGGTTTCACCATCTACCTGTATGTTAAACTAACTAACTAACTAAATATGAATTTATATAACAATATAAAAATAAGTGTAAGAAGCATAACAGTAAATAAATATCGGTTGTGTATATCGGTTATCAGACACATAAACATGCAAATAATCGGTATCTGTTAAAAAAAATCAATATCGGTCAATCACTAATAAAAAAATAAATGAAATTAAAATGAAAACAAAAATAACAACTAGTTAAAAAATAGAAATGCTATAATTGTTTTTAAAAATAGTAAAATAACATGTATGTTTATTATTGACCAGGTTTTACATTGTTTTTTTTTTTTTTGGTTTTTTTTAATAATCAGAGAGAATTCTGGGATTGCCTAATCTGTGAAGAACATATGCAATGCAGCAAAATGATCTTCATCCTTTACTCATCCTCATGTCATCCCAAACGTTCTTTCTGTCAAAATATCAAAACAACAATGGACTCCATTGTATGAGAAAAAATGTATTCCTTTTTCTAGTTTTGACTCCAATAAGGTATACATAAAAGTAAGTAAATAAATAAACCAAACATTTAAATATCAAACGTATTTATACTGTCTTTTTGCAAAACATTTTTTTTACACTAAATAGCACAAAAAAAATCTGCTTCCTCAAAAACCCTTTCACAAGGAACATTGCGAGTATAGATAGATAGATAGATAGATAGATAGATAGATAGATAGATAGATAGATAGATAGATAGATAGATAGATAGATAGATAGATAGATAGATAGATAGATAGATAGATAGATAGATAGATAGATAGATAGATAGATAGATAGATAGATAGATAGATAGATAGATAGATAGATAGATAGATAGATAGATAGATCCTTTAAGTAACACAAGTTCAGTTACTTTACAAGGATATTTTGACATATATTTTGACTGCTCCCAGGTCCGCATGACAACTTTCACATTACCAGTTCTTCATGCAAATCTGTTTCGAAGTTAACTGCCAGTGTGAAAGCCCCCTAAAAGGATTTGGTTTTAAGAGGTACGGTCTGCCATATCTGCTAAAAAGCAGGAAAAGGGAAGAGAAGGAGAGTGAGTCAGAGAAAACGTGTCGAACAAATGACAACAAGGTCAGAAGAGCTTTCTTCAGCCCCATGTGATCTCACACTTGTGTTGTCTGCAGTGAGGTGTGAGGTAAGAGTGTGCGGTGTCGTGAAAAGGTCACGGTGGACTCAGCGGAGACACTGGGCTTTGCTGATGGCTATTTGATGAAGGGCTTCTTAACTCCACTTCATCAAATCAGCAGAGTCAAATATCGCCGCTAGTCTCTAAACACATTAAATTGATCCCCACTTCATAGTCAATTCTGTCAGGAGAGCCGTCATATGGAAATAGAGTACAGGAATATCATGTGCAACATTAATGTAGTCACCTTTAACTTTAACGCTGCAGTGTGTCATTTCTAAGCTACAAGCGATACCAAATAGATTAGCAATTTACATTATAGGGGCGTCCGCACCAGAACTTTAAGGAACTAACCACCAGACTTTTATTTTGACAGCACTGAGAACGCCAGCCACAGCCTGTGTTCATGCATTCTCTGTGTTCATTAGTTTATGATCTGTCTAACAGTCCTGTCTAATACGTTGTTAGATAGAACTATTATACATGGAAAGTAGGCAGTGATGAAGTTTTTAACGTATGTCGTGTGGTTAATGTCCAGTGTTGCTAGCTGAGCAGAAATACATAATCATGTTTCACTTGGTCTACTCAAAAGTTCAGTTGGATTTTCTCCTCAATGTAAAGGTTAAGAGGCCCTTCTTTCACTGTTTTCCATGTTCGTAGTTAGTTTCTGGAGTAAATATACAGGCCATAATCTTTGTGTTTACACAGACTTAACAAAAATGGCGGGTGCTGGTGCTGGTGTTTCACGTGCATTCGGCCAATCGGAGTTTACTTCCGTCACGGATAGTTCCTATAGTGCTGGTTTAGACCCTACTCAAAAGTATGAGCTAAATAAGTTCCTGCGGTGCAAAAAACATGACATCCGGGTACTTCCACCAATAGGAACTATGAAAAGGTTCCTCGGGTGTGAAAGCCCCTATAGAGAGCCTAAGTCCCTCCCTCCGCTTCAAGGTCATTGGACCTTATTTCGAAAAAATATTGTATGGTAGTCAATAAAAAGACAAGTTGTCTCTCGCCATTGACTACCATACATATTTTTTTTCCGAAATAAGGTCCCGAGAGCCGGGAGCAGAGGGGAGGGACTTAAGGCCAATTTATACTTCTGCGTCGAGGGTACGCCGTAGTATACGGCGTTGGCTTCGCACGTAGGCGACGCCGTTGTGAGCATTTATACTTCTGCGTTCAGGTATTGGTTGCTCTGCAGTACTGCCCCGAAACGCTAGGAGGCGGAGGAGGGTTTTAATGTTCCACTGTGTTTAGATTCCTCGCGGCTAGGTTACTACAAGCAATAGCGACTGAAAGAGAGTGGATCATGTTGGAGTTGGAGCTTATTGGGGTGGAAAAACAGTTCATTTTAGTGAAATTACTAAAACTGAAAGGCAGAAATGAGAGAAGACGTCGGAGAAGATAGTACGTGTGTAAATGCGTGAGAAGAGACGTGCGGAAATGCGTATGAGGAAATACGATGCTACCAAGACGACCAATCACCGATCTTGCGGTCCGCGTCGTCGCGACGTGTAGTTACATTTTTGAAGAGGTGCGCATCAGGCAACGCAGAAGGGTACTCTATTGGCTCAAACTATGAACTGAGTTTTGGAGCTGAATATGTGTTTTCTGAACAATAACAACAACACTTTTAAAATTTGTCTATACTATAGAAGCTGGTTTCTGCCAAGGAATTAAAAAAATGTAACAAAAAAGGTCATTTCGACTTCGTATCTCACAATTGCGCGTTTATATCCCACTATTCTGACTTTATAACTTGCAGTTGCATTCTTAGAACTCACAATTCTAGAAAAGTCAGAATTACGAGTTATAATAATAAATGCATCATGAGCAGGATATCAGCATTGTGATGATTTCTGAAGGATCGTGTGACTGAAAATTCAGTTTTGTCATTACATTTTAAAATATATTAACATAGAAAACAGGTATTTTAAATTGCAATAATTTTTCGCACTATTGTTGTTTTTACAGTATTTTTGATCAAATAAAATACGTCATCTACTGACCTCAAACTTTTGAATGGTAGTGTATGTACAAAAACACACTGAGCATGAAAATATACACTGAGTAACTCACATTTTTGGATGAACTATTCCATTACAGTAACACAATTCAATTGTACTTGTATTAAACATTTACAGAGCACTAGTAAAAAGCTTGACTCTTGTTAGCTACATAGTTAACAACAAACTAGGTCATTTCTAGATCTGGGCCAAATTAAAGAGACAGAAAGCTAAAAAATATAAATTATTAAAGCACTGTTTTAGTTCAGCTGGCATTATAATTCACTATAGACAGATCAGCGAAACTAGTAATAATCCTTTGATTATAACTGGGTAATGTTACAGCCAGACAGGCTTCGATATACTGAAGAAAAAGATGCACTAGTCCAGCAGTGATTTAAACATATTGGACAGCATATGGCAGTCAGTTACATAAAGTGGGGCAGCAAAGCCCTGGTTGTTGCTGTATTTTGACAGTAGAGATCACAAACATTCTCAGCTTTCAGACACTAATGCTTTCCTTATGAATGTTTAGCCTTTCTTTTTTAAAAGCCGTTAAATCAGCTTTTATCATTCCTGTGTGTTTTTCTGCGATAGGAAAAGGTTCAAAGTGCTGAACATGGAGGCATCATTCATTTTTAAATAAGACATCCATAATAGTGTTCACTAATGTGAGAGCACGAGGTTACTCCAGCATGAAATCTGTGCGTGACAGACAGCAAAGGTGTAAGAATGTACTCATGCTGTACCTTTAGGTATATGTGCATGTGTGTAAAGCTTGGCTTATATAGCCAACATAATAGAAGGTGAGCATCAGTGATACTTAGGACAGCTTAGAAAAAAATGCAGATAAGCAATGAAATTTATTTAAAAAATAAGGAATTCATTACAAGATTCCAACCCAAAGCCGGGCTGTCAATTTAACATTAATTTAGTGTAAAAGTAATGTGATGAATTGATATAATTATTAATAATGTCCCCTGACCCCTGTGTACATTTCATAAAACAACTGTCTTGCCATCAGCACAATTCATACAAGTACAGAATAAGTGAAGACCGAGGATACATTCTTGCATTGAAAAATATTATGTACACTATCAATCAAAGTTTGGTGAATGTATGAATGTATGTATTGTGCTCAACAAGGCTGCATTTATTTGATCTAATGTATTAAAATGTAATTTTTGAATTTTGAATTTTGAATTTTTCAAATTTTTGCATCATTACTTCAGTCTTCAGTGTCACACGATCCTTCAGAAATCATTCTAATATGATAATAATTATGCTCAATTATTTATAATAATATCAATGTTAAAAACAACATTTTTGCTGCTTAATAATTTTGTTGAAACCGTGACAAAAAAATGTCAGGATTCTTGGATTAAAAGAAAAGTATTTGAAACATTATAAATGCCTTTGTCACATTTTATCAGATTATTGCATCCTTATTTCATCGTACTTACACTAAACTTTTGAATGGTAGTATATCGCAGTTTCCAGAAAAATTTTAAGCAGCACATCTGTTTTTTGACACGGATAATATTCATAAATGTTTCTTGAGCAGCAAATCAGCATATTAGAATAATTTCTGTAATGACAACATTTTTCAAAAAATGTAAAACATTTTAAAAAATCCAATCTTTTTGATTGGTAGTGTATTAATATGATTTATTTGTAATAGACAGACAGCCCAAATAATTCCATTACATTTTTTACACTTTACACAGTAAACAAAAAAAAAGCAAAATGACAGCAGATTCAAAACTTAGAGCAAATAATGTAATGCGTTTTGCATTTAGTGTGGACAGACAGATTGCAGCAAGCCTGGTTTGGACATGGTGAAACTCTGAGGATATTGAACAGCTATAGGCACAATCTCAGGGTTGCCATCTCATAATACTTTTCTGACAAGACCTGAATGCTGAACTAAGTAGTCTGAGGCAAAACGCTAAACAAAGCCTTTGAGATATTGCTGGATAAAGTACATGCTTCACTGTTTATGGCAGCAATACAATTTAAACATGAATGAGTTTTTGTTATGCTACACAGGCTCAGCGCAGTCATAGTGCTTTTGGGGACAATTTACAAGGTCCAATTATTCAGTTGTTAGTAGAAAAGGTCTTCATTCTTTGTAAGAAATCCCTCAAGTCAAGCTGTACATCTATAGATCACGATCGCATAACTCTTTTTCCATTTTACTGAGGCTGTCTGGCTTCTCTTTAATGGTGGCATACTACCAACTGGTCCATTTAAAAATAAAAATAAAAATAAAATAAAAATGTCAAAACAGCGTGACGTTTAAATCGTACTGGTGGATGTTTTTCTCACTGTAAAAATTGGTCATTATATATTAAAATATATGTATCTCCTTTTATATTTTGGTAAGACTGTAAAGGTTTATTAAAACAATCACCAAAAAGTTGGACTAGAAACCAGTGGACTAAAGTGTCCACTGATGACAAATTGCTTATCTGTTCATCTCATCTTTTAAGTCTAAGTAATAACCAGGGTTTTTCCTGCTTTGAAAATATTTTGGCTGCTGCAAAAAATAATCTTTGTCCCGCCAAAGATTTATTTTGATCTATTTTGATCATTTAATGTGACAATATCAATAAAGGAACAAAACAATCTGATACTATAAAAAAATGCCCTGTGCATTTAATCTTGGAGTGTAAATGCAAAAGACATGTCACTTTTCCATGAATGCGTTACTTTGTTGTTCACTTTGAGTCCCTCAGTGACTATAGTATAAATTACCTAGGTGTTTTTTTTTTCATGTATAATAAGATAAGTTAATATTAAAAACTGTTTCTTTGCATTTATTTTGGATTTATTATGAGTATACTGGGCTGGGTAAGGTACTTTGTTGTTGAAGGTGCTTGTCCGCCACCACCGAAGACCATTTTTTAACCGGGAACTAACCCTGTATAACTAAAAAAATACAATCCTAGATAACAACTATTTATGCAAATGAATAGACCACCAAATAAACAGCATCTAATTGGTTCTTATATCTTGCCTATCAGCTAATGGTTTTTACATAGAGTATCTTTGTGAATTCATTATGAGAGCAGTTGTTGAAATGTGCCTTGAGTATTTATTACATTTATATGCATTAGATAACTCTTTTGTTCGGCATTTCTGTTAAAGATGCTTCTTAAAGATTATGAAATCCTATTAGCATGCAAACTCGTGAAATGAGTCGCCTATACTGATGAAATAAATAAATACAATAAAATGCACATGCATTAGCTGGAAGAAAATGACTTATTTTTTTTTTAAATCCACATTACTGGCAAATCTGCTCGGAAAGAGCAGAAAGCTCTCAGGGAGCTCTCATATTTGAGCTGCAGTCAATCTAATATGACGTTTCGTCCCAGCTGTGCTCCTCACCTACAGATGCCGGTGTACTGTAGTCATGGAAACAGAGCCATGGTTTTATTGTGAAACTCACAAAATGCTCATACTGGCCACATGAAATCAATATAATCAGTGTCTATTTTTCCACTTGTCAAAACAGCAACAAGAGGCCTGCTGGACAGATTAAACACGTTAGCTTTAATTTACTGAGTACCCATGTGCTTAGCTGATCACAGTGAAACAACTGGAGAAAGTAATATGGCTAAGAGAATAAGTGTTTTTTTTTAAAGGCACCAATATAAAAATCATAGAAAAACACCAAGACTCCACATTCATTAACATTATTATTAATGCTAATAATAAATGTAACTATTTATTGGACATGGTGTCTTACTCTCTTTTGTCATATTGATGTTGGTACTACTGCCATATTAACAATATAAATAGTTTATGCGTAAGTATTTAATTTAGTCATAACAGTCCTTTGTTGTACTTTTTTATTCCTGAAACATTTGTTTTCTTCAGTGTTGAAATAGATTTTGAGTCCCAGATGTTTAGCGTAAAGACTGTAGTTTGCCTGCCTGCTTCATTAATTCATTATACTTGCTGGCAAGCCATGCAGCAACTCGGCACATTAATATTGAATCCGGCTGATGTGCGGTCACAGGTGTGCGTTCACAATAACTTTGAGCTGATATATTCCGAATTTAGAGTTGGAAATATAATAACCTTTTTTCAAAACAATAAGAAATCAACAATGTTACTGCGATTAACAGTAAACTAGTTTAAAATCAAATAAATTAAATTCCAAGAGACTGTGTTTCCTGAATATCAACAGAAAGCAGTGGTGGAATGTAACGAAGTACAAATACTTCGTTACTTTACTTAAGTACATTTTTCACGTATCTTTACTTTACTTAAGTACAATAAATAGTGCCTACTTTTTACTTTTACTTCGTTACATTTTGCAGCAATTATTATACTTTCTACTCCACTACATTTCTACAACTTCTGTTACATTTTCGTTACATTTTCTGATCAGTTTTTCCCCTGCCAAAACGTAATCTGACCGTCCGTTCGTTGCACGTTTGTCTCACCAGTGACGTTTGGTTGCCATAGATACAGTATATCAACCCGGTCACACTAAATGCGTCTCACACGCAGTGTGTTTATCGTGCAACTCATAAGCGAAAATTTGTTTTTACGTGCATAGGAAACACACCGTGTGTAATATATGTTTGGTTTGGTTAGGATTATGGCAAGCCAAGAGGTTCAGAATTACACCATAAATGAATCGCGTTTACTGCCAAACATGTTAACATATAGTAAGGATAAGCATGATATTGCCTAATTGCAAGCTTGTTTCAGAAATGGTGACATTTTTTTCCATCATTATTGAACATCATTATAGGAGTAGGCTATTAGGTTGAATGAGTTAGAATTAAATGTTTTATTAATCATTAGAAAATAGACATTAAGATAATAAATTGTTATGCAAGTACTTTTACTTTTAATACTTAAAGTACATTTAAAATAAAGTACTTTTTACTTTTTACTTAAGTATGGTTGTCATTGTGTTACTTCTACTTTTACTAAAGTAAATATTTATCTGGGTATTTGTACTTTTACTTAAGTACTGAGATTCAGTACTTCCTCCACCACTGACAGAAAGTTGGTTCCACAACCTGAGAGCAGCTATAGAAAAACCTCTTTCACCCATGGAAAATAACTGTGTTTGATGGACAGCCAACAGGCAATGCTGAGAAAAGCCAAGCGGGAATAAATAGAGACTAAAAAGTAACGGTCCTAAAATCGAGCCCTGTGGTATGCCAGTAGAAACTGGTCCAATATCATGTTTAGAATAGCCTATGCTTCAGACCTGTTGGATTCTTTATTATTTCATATTTACATACTAAAAATGAAAAATGGACAAACATACCAAAAGATGGAACAATCCACAGGACAAAAGCTACAAGTCATTCTAGTTTCTCTGTGATATCAGTTAGTACAGTGTGGTGAAGTTTTGTCTTGGGGAAGAATTGAACTGTGGACTCATTCATCTTTAATGGGAACTCTAGCACAAACAGCCCATTCTGTAGATGTCTCTCATGTATTCCCACTGAACATCATCCCTGAACTAACATTTTCTGAACTGGCTGGGGATGGGGACTGAATCATTCATTATAAAAGTGCACACGCGATGGCAGAAAGTAAAAATGTAATTAAATACCAGATGAGATTCTCTGATGAGCTTTGAAATAACTTCCACTGAATAAAATAACACCTCTATAATTTGATCCATGGGTACAAAATATATTGAAAAGGAGGATTGTTGCTTCTCAAGTCACTAAATCCAAAATTCAGAATTTCAGACTTGAATAGATCACAAAGTCGTGAGTACATACAGTAGAGTTTATGTGATGCTATCTACATGAACTGTACAACATGTCACCTTTAATTTTCACACAGAGAGGAAAGAACATTTCCTGTACAAATCAATCAGACCAAACATCAGACAACACAATCATGTTTCTGCTAAGCAAACACACAGGGTGGCCAATCAGTGACTGTGTTTAAACTGAGAGGCTAACTTGACTTCAGGTGCAGCTTACAGGAGTTTGTTTAAAATTAGTAGCCTAAAGGAATGTTCTGGGTTCAATGCAAGTTATATCACTCGGCTTACCAAAAAAAAAAAAAAAGACTTGTCCCACATTTCACAGTAAAGCATTATGGATGATTCATAATGAATAAGGCCTTCTGGGGGTTAAACAACTGAAATGTGAAGCTTGTATTAAAATGACAGCATGTATATTAACTCTTCTGTACAAAAATATATGTAACTAGAGCTGTTGAAAGTTATCCATGTGATCCCTTTAATGCTGAGATTTCTTAAGTGGATAAATTTGCCCTGTTGACTTCCATTAGAGCTATACTGTAAAAACAAATGTGCCTGTTTTTATAAACTGAGTCCAAATTATTTTCTTTTGCAGTTTTCTTATTATTTTCTTATTCTCTAGTGTTTAACTTAATTTGAAATTGTAACAATCATTTAAATCATAAGTTCTCAACCAGGGGCCTCGGCAAACTTCTCCAATATGTATTATTTAAAATTAGTTAAATCACAACAACTCACAGAGTAGTTTTGCCATGTTTATGATGGAGGGTTGAACGATTTCAGATTTCAGCTGAAGTTAACATTTATGTGATTAAAGTTGAGTTGGCGTTAACTAGTCGCTGATGACGTCATTAATGAACAAATAAGCCTAAATCTTGAGCTGAGACTCGAATGCGGGTTGCCTTGTGCACAGCTATGGCATATGACACACAGCGCTGCCCACAAGGCTATTGCTCCTACATAATAGCTTTTTTTTTTTTTTGCGCGCGCTATTGTCTGTATGTGTGTGTTACAATGCAGCAGTGCATTCGTTTAGAACATGCATTTACCTGATTAATTTTGAGCATCCATATGGTATAATCAAACATATATTGTAGAGCGATCGTGTAGTTTACATTTATTTGTCAATTGTCATTTTAACTGTTTGAAATGGAACGTAAAAGTGGACTTCGAAGACTAGTCGATGTGAAGCTTAAAACATCATGTCAGAACATAAGAACATTGCAATGCTAAGGTATTTGTTCTTGGCGAACTATATTTGCTATGCATGCAGCTGCTTCAGAGTAATTACGGATTTGCTACAACTAATAGATACACAGACATGATGTTGTGAGGGCTAAGTTTAGGTGTGGGGTAGGGTGTGCGTGTCATATTCACGCTAAAGGATTTATAACGTCTTGGGTTCGCGTGTTATATTAACGATAAAGGGTGCCATGTGCGTAGTATAGCGCCGTTTTTGCATATAGCGTTCTATATGACGTTAAAGGATGAGAACGGGCTGGAGTTTTATGATGTGATGTGACTTACTGCAAGTGGCATCAGCCTCATCTGATCCATCTGGACACTCAGGTTCTCCGTCACATCGCCAACGCCCAGGAACACACTGACCGTTCGCACACGCAAACTCTAAGGGTGCGCATGTGTTCTTCACTGCACATGGAGAAAGAAAGAGACAGTTAAATGCTTGTAGAAAATAGAATTCCAACACAGAATTCTCTCCAATTTCATCATGAATATCTTCGTTTGTGTTTTGAATATGAATGAAGATCTTATAGGTTTTGTAATGACATAAGAATAAGTAACTTAGGAAAGGATTTTCATTTATACTTTTAACAAAAATGTTGCGATACCTAATATTAACGCTAGAAAGCAAATACACATTGCCAATTGTCTTTTTTTATAGTCTATTTCCCTTAAAAATCAAGTTGTGAATTTTTTAATAAAATGGAGGGAGGAAAATGAGAGGTACAGTATGCATAGAAAACAGATTTACAGCTTTTGTAATACTGCTGCACTCACTGATCAGAGCAGATGGAGCTGTATGCAATAGAGCATGGACAACAGTCTGGAGCAGCAGCTATTATATGCAGAGGCACTGCTTTCCACCCGCCGAGTTACTTACAAACTCTCACAGACCTTCAGTGGGCGGCAATCACAATACCCTAACACAACTCCACAAGACCTGTCGACAAACCTTAAGGATCCACTGCGGCAATGCTGCATCACATTCTTTCCCCACAGCTCTGTAAGGCCTCCTATTGTCCTTGGACTCTGGTAAAGGCAATGTGTGGTGTGGGCCAGTAACCAACCAACAGGGACGCGTCTAATCAAACGGAATGCACCCGCAGCCCTCCCCGAGTCGTCAAGCTGTGCATCTGACTCATCTGAGAATGTTTTTAACAGGAACATTACATCAGAGCAGCTCTCGCTTCGCCTTCACAACAGTAAACACCCGTTTATTGAGCAGATTGTAATCATGATAGACCCTTCGCTAAGCCCCACTTTGCTGCTGACCAATCCTACCTTAGCAACTGTTGCCGGGTGCTCTTTTTAAATGCAAGTCTGAGGAGTGTAAACAGTTTAAAATTAAATAAAAAAAAATGTTTTAGTCTGCCTTTTTTGTCCATGTTACAATAATTGTATATTTTTTAAAAGAAAAAATATCATGCCAAAAATTCCTTCCAGTCCACATAAAAAAATAATACATTTAGATGAATTAAATTGGTATATTTACTTAAAAAAAAAAAAAAAAAAAAAAAAAAAAAAAATCACACTGTGCACTGAAAACTCCATTTTAACGCTTGACTGAGTCGGAACTGCAAACAAGGAAAGAATTCTGCATTAACTGTTATTTTCCTGTTTATTACTGTGAGATGCTTTAAAACACTCTTTATTGTAAAAAACGCTATATAAATAAATGTGACTTGGGTTGACTATAGTATTAGGTGTTTGTCAGGATGTTTCTTTGTTGCCAAGGTGTTCTGTATGTTTTTTGCACATTGATGCATTTTTTCCTTGATATGGCTTGGACGTCTCCTTCAATAACATTTTATTTGTATTCAAGGACAATGAGGACATCTGCATTGAGATTCAGTAATACACTGTAAAGTTGTTTACTCACTAACTGTTTTCACCAATTAGTGCCATCTGTTAGAGGGGCACTGCTGTTTTGTTTTTAATTAAGACAGAATGGTACTTTCAGAGACAGAAAAAATCAGGGATAGAAAGAGGTGGAAAAAGAGAGGCATGTAAAAATGTATCTGAAATCTAGTTAAGCAACTATGTGTCGTAAGATGTGATGCGATAAGGCAATAACCAATAAATGATCCTAACCACTCATATAGCTGTGATGGGTGGCCGGTTTCTAATGCGAAGCTCCACCCACAGTGAAACCTCATTGGTTTAAAGGTTAGTTCACCCAAAAATGAAAATTCTGTCAGTATTTACTCACTCTCATGTTGTTCCAACCCCGTAAGACCTTCGTTCATCTTCGGAACACAAATTGAGATATTTTTGATGAAATCTGAGAGCTGAATCACATGCATACTAGTCCATAGGCTTCTTGAGGGACTGAAACTTGCTGGCCTCGAAAAGTTATTAAAGACATCGTTAAAATAGTCCAAGTGACTTCAGTGGCTGAATCTTAAGTTTATCAAACAACAACTAAACTTTTTGTGCGCTAAAAACATCACACACATGACCAGCGTCGGCCAATAGTGAGCCTACGTGTGACTTAGCTCTACACTATCACATAGGGAAGGAAGTGAATAGTTGAAATAAAGTCATTATTTATGTTTGTTTTTGCGCACAAAAAGTATTCTCGTCGCTTGATGAAGTTAAGATTGAGCCACTGAAGTCACTTGGACTATTTTAACAATGTCTTTAATAACTTTTCGAGGACGGCAAGTTTCAATCCCTCAAGAAGCCTATGGACTAGTATGCAGGAGTGATCCAGCTCTCAGATTTCATCAAAAATAACTTAAGTTGTGTTTCGATGATGAACGAATGTCTTACGGGGTTGGTCATTTTTGGGTGAACCAACCCTTTAAAATATCAACGCATTCTCACCCCAAGGCGTCACCTTTGACCATGCTTCAATATTTGACGTTTTAGGCGCCCTTTAGCGTCACTTACATGACGCGATCCTACGGCGTCATCTAACTGACGCTAAAGGAAAGCGTCAGTTAGAGGACGCGGTTAGGTTTAAGTATGGGGTGGGGGTAGGGTACACGCGATCCTAGGGCGTCATCTAACTGACGCTAAAGGGCGCCTAAAGCGTCAGATATTGAAGCATGTCCAAATGCTTCCCAAGGCGTCAGTTAGGTGACGCCTTGGGGGTGAGAATGGGCTGAAAATATCCCTCTGCATAATTGTATAACATCAAATGCAGAGTCACTGATACACATTTTTAAAATTTCAGCATCATAAGCAAGTTTCAGACCTTTGAGGGGAAACAATGTCCATTACGACGTCTCTGTACGGGTTCCAACCATTCTAACTATAGTGTAAGAATGAGAAAGTTGTATTTATACGGACAGCTACTTGCCAATGCATAATCCTATCTTACCTTGCCCAAGGCAATACAAAGCCAAATTCTGTGAAAGAATCACTACATACATGCAGGCTTCTTTAGCCGGCAACACCTCTAATCCCTCACAAAACAAGGCAATCCAAGAGTGCACTGCAATGAGCTCGAGAGGACAGTGTTAATTACATTTATTTTTCCTTTCAATACTGAAGTATTGATAACAATTTGAATTAAGAATGGAGTGTGTTTTCCCCCATTAAAAATACTCCTTAATTAGCTTAGCAACATGCTATGCCATATTTAATTTGGTGCAAATGAAAACAAGCCTATAACCTTGTGGAAAAGAATTGCTCTTAATTATATTGAACGTGCACTAAGTAAGGGTTAATGCACGACGAGGTGTCCATTGTCAGGTTTTAATGGACGACGGCGAGGCGTAAACCGGCCGACGCGCAGCGGAGTTAAACAATTAATCAAACAAATTAAAAAAAAAAAAAAACACACACAAAAAACAAACAAACAATTAGTTCTGAGCACCAGCGATTTGCGCTTATAGAGGGCAATGAATTAATCAGATCAAAGAGAGGCTCATTTGCCTACATGCTATTGCTAGCTTTTTTATTTACAATTATTTTCAACTTTTCCAAATAGTGCAATTTGAAAAAGTCGGCCAGTCAGGAGGATCCACAAAAGCTGGGTAACGTTACTGCTGCCCATGATGAGCACTTGATGCAGACAGTACGTTGCTCCAGCTTCGTCTCTCACGGAGAGACGGAGCCCAGTAAGCCCGCAGACTGCTCTCGCATCGATGGCCTGTCACCGACATTATTTGACGGCTCTCCAGTCCAGCATCGGAGAGTCGACCTACAGCATACCAGTCGTCAAAGTTGCCATATTCTCCATAAATGTTAAAAGAAATAACGAAGTTGCTCATTGCTGTATTAGGCTATCTAACGTTAGATGTTTGTTTTGATAGAGCGTTTGACTGCCTGTTGCTATGGTTACTCACAGCTGTTGTAGGCAGCGCATGCATTTAGAAATTTCGAATGGTAAACAGGCAGTTTCACCAGAACTACTTTACTAGGTGTCCTCTATCACTTTCTAACGGACACCCTGCAGCCAATCAGAATCGAGTATTCACCCAGACCATGGTATAATAAACTACAAATCATCAAAGTATATTTTACCAAAAAAGCTGTATGCAGATATCACTTAAGTGTACACTTCCATGGCGTTTCTTAACACACTTTAAAGTGCACAGTGAAATTAGATTAAGTCAGATTAAAAGTTTGACTTTTTAGTTTAATCATGACAAATGTGACACCATGTGACATCTACCCAAACTAAGATTCAACGTTATTTGCATAAGATGTTTCAAAACGGTCCCATTTTGGTTAGGACGCTACCTAGAAGAGCTATATACTGTATATAGGCACTAGATAGAAAGGCAGCTTGGTAGGTTTTGGATCAGATATGTAATAGTACTGCACATCCAACGCATTCTCATCCTTTAACATCATATAGAGCGCTATATGACAAAACGGCGCTATACTACGCTAAAGGCACCCGTTATCGTTAATATAATACGTGCTGTGAGGGCTAAGTTTAGGTGTGGGGTAGGGTGTACGTGTCATATTCACGCTAAAGTATTTATAACGTCTTGGGTTCGCGTGTTATATTAACGATAACGGGTGCCATGTGCGTAGTATAGCGCCGTTTTGTCATATAGCGCTCTATATGACGTTAAAGGATGAGAACGGGCTGGCACATCATAACCCAATAACAAGATAGTTTATATGTGCTCCAGTCCTTTGAGTTTCACCTCCAGATAAGAAATAGAGTTCAGCCCGAGCGGCTCAATCTGGACACTGTAATCACCCGAGGCCTGTCCAGTATAAACCAGATATCTTCTGCTTTCTGTCAGAACAGGGCAGACAAGCGTACTTCTATCCATCTCTACATCTTGTGTTGCAGTCTTCCATCACTGTGTTCTAGTGTGATTTAAAAGTCAAAGGTTGACCAACACAGGCACAAAAACACGCCTCAGTGACAAAAGATTATCTAACCAAGCACAAAATAAAGCTAGAGCAATACCTGAAAACAGGATTGAGACATGATGGAAATATAAATATTTTACTACCACAGAAAGGAAGGACAGTGGCCATATGCACATAAACTTACACCCACAAAACACTATGCAATAGTTTTGTTAAGAAATAGTTTATTTCTGAGCTCCCCCATTCAAGCAAATGGAAGATTCGCTTTTCATTGGTAAATATCATCCTTGAAATTATATAGTGTGCATTTGGGAAATGAAATCCCATTAGGCAGGATTTGCAGAAGTGTGTCTGGGCGTTAGTGAGAAATGGGGTGAGAAGAGCTTCTGCAGTTCAAAAATCCCGCATCTCTTCTGATGCTAAAATCTCGAAATTCAAAAGGACTCTCGGAGAATACAGGCGCATCAGACAGTAGATGGCTAATTTTATGGCAAACCACAGATTCAGGGAAGAGCTGATAATCGAGTAAGCTGATGATTCTTTTGATGACATAACAGTCAGGTAAGAAAGTATGTTTGTACATCTTGCAAATCTACTAATTAAACGACAATTTTGAGTAATCCACAAAGAAATATGTGACAAAAAGTAATCTGCCAAGTTTTTTGATAATAAATCGAGTAACTGTTTGTTGCACATCTTGGTAATTGAGTAATCTGCCAACAACATTCTTGATTAATCAAGTACATTTTTTACATTTTTTCCTACAGTATTATTGCTCAGACCCTTGTCTATGGATTGACCCTCTATATTACCAATTAATTGAGAGTAATATAAATTGTAATACAAGATTTTTTTTTTAAATCAAGTACTCATTTAATTGAGTAATCATGAGTCTTAAATGAGAGGAAATGCTCAAATCACACAAAAAAACAAACATTTTCTTTTTTATCCAATGTTTATCTCAACTTTCCATCACACCTAAAAAATATTTGTCACCAATGCAAACAAGGCATCTTACAATTTTAGCATTAGATAGTAGCAGTTAAAAGGGGTCATTTTAAAACCTTTATGAATGTCAATCAGGACAAGTCAGGATTAAGAAAAAGCAGTCCAAAAGCTTCCTTTAACTGATCTAGGCTACATTTAACTTTTCCACAACTTTCTCTCTCTCTCTCATTCATTTCCTCTCCTCTCCCTTTCATGTAATACGAAAAGGATTTCAACAGGAGTCTGATCCAGAATTAGGGCTTAGGGACAAATTGAAATACCTGGAGCTTTGAACACTCGCGCAACAGAGAACAGCCTGTCCCCAATCATGTTTATGTGTGTAATCCTCAAATAAATGTCTCTATCAAACGATTGGACATGCTTCATATATCAGAATATAAACGCATGCCTTCACATCTAATCCAGATTCACTATTAATTTTATTCTCGTATCAACAAATGAAAAAAATCAATATTTGGTAGACGGCTAGAAATTAAAAATTATAGTTCATTATCACAGATGCTGATAACATTTTTTATTTTACTTTACTATTTACTATTGTGTATTTGAGTTTAAAGCCACTAGTAAAACTGTGTTGGAGGGATATATCTTCTATTATAGCACTATAAGGATTTGATAATGAATGTACTTTAATACTCTCAGTGGTAGTTTTCTGCTGCTGTCTAATGGTCTCTCAAGGGAGGTTGTAATAAAATTCACATTTTTTGTAGAGCTTCACAAAGATGAGTATACTGCCATCAAACCATTTATTCTACTGATATATATATATATATATATATATATATATATATTCTAATGTTTATTGAACTATAGGAATGTGTAAAACTACACAATTTCATAATCAACTAGTCAGTGGATTCTCTAAATGACCAGTTGGTGTAGAGGAAGTCTGGTATAATTAGGCTTTTTTTAAGGCTTCAGACACTTTATTTCGGTTGTATGGGAGCTGGTGCAGTAGTAGGTCGAAGGAAGTGCTATAACTGCACTGGCAAGGGTCCAATTTCATTACACTTCACTGAACAATCAATTTCCAGCCTCAGTATTACTGAACTTAAAACTTTATCTGCACAAAAGCTACATCTAGTCATTAAATTGATTTATTACTGTCTGTAACTGTAGTGACATCAGTGGAAAATAAAACAACTATGATAAGTATTCAAGCCAAATAGCAAAACTGGTCACCAACACATTTTTATTATGAATTATAAATTGTTTTGGCTCTAATGATTGACTTGATCAATTTTGGCAATAGTAACAATTCATGTACATTTACATGCAGTATGAATTAAATTTGTCAGACGAGACATTAGCAGACAATTATGAGATCACTGAATGACACCAACTCAGTTTGATTAGATTTCTGTGGATGGAGAGTCAAACATAGACTACAACAGCGGTCTCCAATGCAGTGCCCACGGGCACCTGGTGATCGGCTGGAGCGTGTGAGTCAACCAAAGCACATTCCATAAATAAACTCAAAACCTCATTTCATAATACTTGCTTGACAAAGTCCCCCCCGTAGTCAATAATTGTAAAACGAGTTAAAACTCATCTTTGATCACCAAAATTACATATTTAAAGCTACACTGTGTGATTTTTACCCCCATCTAGCGGTGAAAAGGTATATGACCATCCAGTGAATATTAGTTTCTGTTCCTCTCAATTGCAATTTCGTTTTAACTCCTACGGTGGCCAATGTAGACCAAGATTAACATGGCTTCCAGTTCGACCTCGTCCATGAGTGTTAACTCAAACGTAAACGCAAAAGGCGAAGCTTGAATTAACGGGTATGTCCCTCTTTGGCTAATGTACTTTCAAGATGGAGGGGCAACATGGCGAGTGACATTAGAACCCCTTACCCGTATGTATTTTCAATGGCATATTATACACTCACAAGAATACTTTATTACATGAACGAAGTAAATATACATTAATGAGCACATATATTTTTGAAAGAACCAAGTGTTTCTAACTAAGTGTTTTAAATGTTTGAAAAACATTTCATATACCTTAAAATAGCTTGAATGTAACTCTACACCATTGCCTCATTTAGTATACACGGTTCATATGAACATGCAAATCAGCCCTGCCTCCACTCACTCACACCAGCTCAGTTAGCACCTAAGACTCAGTCTTATACTTTACTAAACTTCTTTATAAAAAAAAGATCCTATTCTTAAACAAGTCATTAATTTTTTGACAGTCGTGTCAAAGCTTCAGACTGCTCTTACATTTACATTTAGCTGACGCTTTCATCCGAAGCGACTTACAATTGCTATATATGTCAGAGATCACACGCCTCTGGAGCAACTAGGGGTTAAGTGTCTTGCTCAGGGACACATTGGCGTCTCACAGTGGATTCGAACCCAGGTCTCTCACACCAAAGACATGTGTCTTATCCACTGCACCATCACCATTCTCTGCTCTTAAGACAATCTTTGAGAAGTTTTATACATATGGCCTCCTGATTCACTTCATAGGTTGGTGAGGATCTTTGCTTATAACTCTTTAACAAAGATTTTCAAATCTCTAAAGGAAATATGAATGGGGGAAAATAATTGTGGAACTAAGGAACCAATCAGAAGAATCAAGATCAGCTAGAAATCATTCACAATATTTTCAATATTGTAATAATAAAAATAGATTTCATTATTATTCCTTGGAAATAGGATATGAAACAAAAGATATTAGCAAGCATAAGATAAAGAAACAGCAGTAGCTCTCACTCACAATAAGGTTGGAGACCTCCAGCCTACACGTTTTTGATCAAACACATAATGCTAGTTTAACCTCAGAATAAAGAGTCTGAGTGTGTGGATGTACGGTGTGTGCACATTTGATTAGTAAAGTACACACAACTGTGTGGGCTATTTCCAACAGACATGATTTAAACAGCCGTGTGCAAAGCCTTCAGCCTTCTTCTCAAAAAGCAGAGCACCTCCTTCACAACTGACAAAGATCCCTCCCTATTCGTAATAGCAAATTTGTCTCTCGGTCAACGCTAGATTTCGAGACAGTGTAATACTTCACTGTTGACAAATTGGTGGTAATTGTTAATCTGCGTTCTCCTGTCTTTCATCCTCTCAATATGTTTGCGATGAATGATGAAGAACAGCATTTCTTCTGCCACAGCTACTCTGTGGAGTCTGAGGGTGACATTAGATGGATTTTAACAGCTTTTAACACCTTTTCTTCTCTGGGCAGGTTACAGCCCTGTTTTCCTCAACAATGATGCATTTGGACTCTGTCTCCTGGAGGCAGAGCTCAGTGCAGCTTTGATCACCGAGCACAAGCCTCATGGGGGTCGGGCGGTGCTTGGCAGGGGGCACGCTGCCATCTGGTATTAGAGCTCAAACATTAGAGATGCACTAGAGTGAACCTTCAGAAGTCAGTACTGATGTTTGTTCTGCTCCTCAAGGCTAGATTTCACCTGTAACTGGATTAAGGATAGTTTTCCAGGTGGAGGAGGGAGCGACTCACCTTCTAGCCTTGGTTTCTAATAAGGCTCTCCTTTATAGGAACTTGCCATCACTTGATGGATTGGGTTTGGGACAATTTAGTACAGTTTAAATTAAGATTGGTCTTCAAGAAAAGTAGTAGTACTATTCTATATATATGCTGGTCTAACTGGGACTAGTCACAGCACTTGCATATTGTTGCCGTATTGTTAGTTTGATTGCTTCTATTTCTCTCCTCATTTGTAAGACGCTTTGTATAAAGGTCTAAAACATTTGAATGTGACAGAGGTAACATTTTAATATGTTGGTTTAATGCACATTCCCAGCAGGAGGGAATTGAAATGTCTGGTGATTGGGGCTAAAAAGGTTAATGCTCGACCATGCTTGAAAATAATGTAGCACCTACACTAAACCTAACGGATAGTGTTTGCAAACGCAAACATGAGTTGAAAACACATTTTCTGAAGAAGCCATTTTTACTGTTTCTATTTCAGATTTTTTTTTTTATCGTGACTCATGTTTCACAGCAATCTAACCTCCACATTGCAAGTGCAATGCTGTACCAGCTGCGCTACTGAACAAGTTTTCCACATTAGAAAAGCTGTATATAAGGAGCTAGTTATGATGCAAACATCAACATGTATTAGTTTACAAATCATGAGTTATGGTACAAGCGTTTTGAGGTCATATAATGTGGAATTGTGCAAGAAAATGTGTGAAAATAAGTTCTTTGATAATCTGCACCTATGTGCAAAGGGACAAAAGTTGTTAGTGTTTGTCTTGTGTTCATTTGATCTGCAAAAACAAAGCAAAATGTACACTGAGCAACGTATTTCAGGTTTTGCAGATATGTAGTCATATTTCTAATGAGTCTGTGTTGGTAGCTAGTATTATGTTGTAATGCTTAATATCTAAAACAACCTAATAAAATAATCAACCCGGTCTCATCCCAAGACGTCATATAACTGACGTTTTGGGACGTCTTTTGACCATACGTCAATATTCGCCTTTTTAGGGCCCCCTTAAACGTCGGTAGATGAGGTTATGGGATCCTAACTCTACCCCATACCTAAACCTAACCCTAAACCCTAACCCTTCACCTAACTGACGTTAAAGGTAAAGCGTCAGTTGTATGACGGCCCGGGATCGCCATCTACCGACGTTTAAGGGGGCCCTAAAAAGGCGGATATTGACGTATGGTCCAAATACGCCCCAAGACGTCAGTTATATGACTTTTTGGGATGAGACTGTGTTAAAATAATTAAACAGCTTTCGCTTTTGGGATTTAAGACAAGTTGGAGGTTATCCCTAACTTTAAGATACATTTTTGAATCAATTTAGGATATTTGTTCTTCTTAAGTTTTATCTTAAAGTCCCCCGTTGGTGAAAATCAAGCTTTTAATGTTGTTTATATGTCTATGAGGTGTTTTTAATAGGCTTTAAGACAAACCATGTGCAAATTCAATACAAAGTCAAGACCATTGCTGAGTATTTTCTCCCTAAAACTTCAATGAACCAAAGACTCAAAAACACGGTTTGAAATTGCTGGTGTTTCTGACGTCAGAAACTACCTTGTAACCAATCACGCCATTGTGTGATCGTCAACGAGTGGATCTCTGGCTGCATTTATACTGGCACAAACAATCTGATGTTTTACTCACACCTGACACAGACCGGAATTTGTTGCACGCGTATAAACACAAAAATCCGCTTGAGAACCGATTTTTCCGCATCCGATCTGTGCCACTTCCAAATGTGGTTTTAAATCGGATATCTGGACATCCGACCTATGTCTAAACATGCATATCCAATTCAGCTTCGAATTCTATGCTACCACAAGGCGAAGAAGACGACACGTTTATTCACAAAGATTGTTGTATTATGAGGCAGACGTGCCTTATAACACGAGGGATAATCATTGTGGTGTCCATGAAGATGTGAAAAAATAGGCATAAATATTATACGCCTGTTTAACACCCTGGGGACCAAGGTGTATTTGGGGTCCTTGAGATATTCTGACATGCCCTGACATTTGTGCTTTTTTAAGTTGCTTATAAACATATTAATAGCACAGGTGAAATTACACTGTATTTAGCACAAACAGGGCTACCATAATATGTGAGCAACATGTATGTACATGTTTGTATTTTTGAGAGAATATTGTTTATGCGTGGTTATTGAAAAAACTAAAAATGAAAGTTTCTGAAATAAGGCCATAACACACATACGAAATATGTGTCCACAAGAGTTTTGACTAATGGATGTTGTTGCCTAGAGTTTTTTCTTCACAGTGATCTGAAAATCATCCTGCCTTATCTTTCACATAAAACTGTAATTGTCAAAAACATTTTTTTTGTTTGCCAAGGCAATATGCGAATGGTCGTGAACAGGCCAGCCCTCATCAATTATAATTAGGTGATTCTCACCCGAGAGAGACAAAGACATGCATAATAATGAGCCTTTCCTTCAGGTGAGTCAGACAGGAAAAAATTGAAAGGACAACATACATACATATGGGCTATTGTGTAGAATTGGTTCAAAGTTAAGAGTTGGAAACATCTTGAAAACAAATTATTTTTCCATATAAAGTATTCTTTTTAAAGTAGGCCAATACGGTTTATCATACATATTTCAAAGTTAAGGATTCATTATTTTGATATGTGCATTGCATTAGCTTGCATTGGATAACAGTTGATTAGTTTATTTTTGACAAAACATACTATATATTTAACATATGAGCAGAAACTGTCTAACTAAGGCTTATTTGATATCTATTTTATAGTAAAAACTTTATAATTTATTTCGTCTGCCAGCAGACTATGCATCTGTGTGTTCGTTCACACACCCGATTCATATTTAAACAGTCTTTTTAGTTTTACAGATCATTATAGAACAAATCTCAGTAGTCGTCTGTCTGTGCGCACATTTAATATTTAAACAGTCTTTGTGCAGTTTACAGACACTATTCAATAACACGATTAGAACAAAGCACTTAAGAAAAAATGACTTACATCAGCTGTGCTCCTCGAAATGAAACAGGTAACTGAGGTAACTTTTCCAGGATTATTATGACAGTATTATTCCTCACAGCGCAGCAACACGAGCTAAAGGTTAGATTTGTGAAACTGGATGTTTTATCCAGCTGATGTGGGCGTTTTCATGGCTTGCCTCAACATTAGCGTTTGAATAGCGCGCGCTAGTGGGCGGGGTCACATTAACATGTCATACGCTATAATTAGGTGAAAGGAAAAAGACTGACATCTCTCTCTTTTCATACAGATTATACATCAACTGAGAATAGTTGCTTTTTTATATAAATTACTTCATTTAAAAGAAGAGAATTTCAGCTTCATAAAGAGAAATCTTTCGTGTCTTTGTGACAAGTATTTAATGAGTTACAGTTAATTTTTCGGACGCGTTTCAGATTTATTTTACGAAAACAAAAGGTTTTGATGTTTAAGAGTTATGTTAATTAGACTTAAAAAAGAAGACCCTCTATAGTTTATAACCATGTATTGATTTTATTTATATGACCATTAATGACAGAGTATTTTAAGTCTTTGTTGCAGCTATGTGAAAAAAAAAACAAAAACAAAAAAAAAACGATCAAAACACGGGGACGCATTTTTGGTCCCCAGGGGGTTAATTGCACATTACGCCGAAACCACACCTATGAGTAATGTAGCTACTTCAGACCAACCCATTTTAGATTTGCGAGATCCACCTACAAAATTACTTGCGTTTCACATTTGATACTTGCGTTTCAGAGTGTTAAAATAGAGCCCATAGTGTAAATGCAGCCTCTGAGCTGGTGTGAGTGAGTGGAGGCAGGGCTCATTTGTATAATCATAGAACCATGTATACTAAATGAGGCAAGGGTGTAGAGTTAAATTCAAGCTATTTTAAAACATGATCAAATATTTTCAACAACAAAAAAGTCATTTGGGTGATAAAAGATGAGTTTAAAGGGATACAATCATTAACAGTGGGACTTATAGTAAAAAGATAAGAATATTCTTGAATGTGTTTGACCCTTTGATACCCACATAATACCCTTTATTCTTAAGTTAGAAAATATAGCAGTTAAGAAGAATTTATTGCTTAAGATGTTCTTTCTGAATCCAGTGCCTGGAGTTCTGAATTCCTTCCACATGTTGTAGATGGAATATACATTTACAGCTTTAACAAACCTTTGAATAGCATTCAGATCATTAAAAGTGCACTTAGACAGCACTACTATTAGAATGAGCATGGCTGAATAAGCATCAGAGAATGTTGGCAAACCAAAGAAGCTTTTTTTCACTTACATAATTAAGCCCGCTAGCAACAATGTGCCACAGTCGCAGACATACCGTTCATTTAGCATTAATACTAAATGGGTCAGTCATGATTAGGCCATTTATATGGCTATGTTCTGCTGAGTCACAATAAGTCAGATGTGCAAAGCAATGTAGTTTTCCGGCTGGCCCTCATTAGCATATGCCCAATAAGTCAATATTGTGGAAATAAAAAGACAATAAGTAGTTAGATTGCTTTCCAGTGTGCTGCTGTGCCACACACACACACACACACAAAAATCAGACAAGGCATTACAATGATGAAACTCTTTTCTAAATATTCCTGATGGGACATGTACAATTTCAGTGAGAAGTAATTTACCTTTCTACACTAAAAGCAAAAATGTCAATAAGAGGCGTGTATTAATTCATAGCCAGAAAACCTGTTACATCTCTTCAATAATGTGACAGAAAAAAGCATTTAAGCAGAACAATATTATAGATTCCTATTAAGCGCAATAGTTAACAAATAGTGAGTGGACAGACTGAGCCATCAGGATATTGTGTTCTCATAAAAAAGACTGTAGTACACTCTAATAAAAAATGGTGCTAAAGAGCACTAAAAGTGGTTCATTGGCTTGTAATCTTACAGGGGAACCACTTTAAGTGCCATATAGCACTTTTCTTTGTCAAATGGTGTTATGTAGAACCATAAGAGGTGCAATAGAGCACCTTAACCACCCCAGAGAACCACAGAAGAACCAAATTGGGATCAACAGGTTCTCGTGCTGCGTATAGCACCATGACCACTGCAAACAACCCCTGAAGAACCGCAGAAGAACCTTTTTTTTTTAGAGTGTACTGTAGTCAGTCAGTCTTTGATGTCTGCTGGGTTGTGGAGAATAGTTATTATTTTCTTTATCTCAAAAGAAATGAAAAATTCTGTCATCATTGAGATATTACATTTTCTCTAGTCTTTCGGCAGTTTTATCTCTATCGTTTCATTTCAATTCATATCAGTAATGAAACAAA
>NW_024121954.1:1929494-2034494 GCF_016745375.1 Pimephales promelas | reverse complement strand
GATAGATAGATAGATAGATTCTAAATGATTCTAAATTAATAATAATATGGTACAATATACATATAATAACAGAAAAAGCAATGCTATTTATCTATTAGTCAATAACGCCTCTGTAAACACAACCATGGTCACGGGCAAAGAGGTGCAGCTTTTCATTTAACAGAGCTGAATAAAAATACTCTAAAAGTCAGCTCTCTCACAGATCATTATTTCAAGATCATTTTCATTCATTTTGATGTGACCGAAAGTGATGATGATATATGAGTGGATGGGCAGTTTACTTTCCAATTATTCTGTCCATTTCAACAGTCTGACCCAGATTTTTGGAACCTTTATGAACATGATAGGCGAGCATTATCACAATTGCAGGGTAATGAGCCAGATATATAGCGTGATTGCCAGGTTTTACTGCAACTCCAAAGGCGTACCAATGCAGTATATACAAACCACTGCAGTTTCCAGATGAAAGGAACAATAGAGGCAGTAAAACACCAACATATTTCCAAGTATTGCTTTTCACACAAAATTATGATTCCAGAGATAGGTTAGCAATTAATCAAGACATATTTGCGCACGGTTTCTTGTATAATACTATGTTATAACCTCAGAATACTTTTATATTGATGTTTGCATCACATAACCAGCTCCATATACATGGCTTTACTAACGCGGTAAACTTACTCAGTTGGAACAGAATTGCACTTGTGGTGCGAAGGTAAAAAGAGCAAACTAAAATGACATGATTGCTTCAGCAAATGCATTTTTATCTCACATTTGCTTTAATTAACACTATCGGGTATCTTCTGGGTTTAGTGTAGGTGTTATTTGCAAACACGATAGAGCATTCACTTTTCAGCGTTACATTTAATTCCCGAGTTGCCGTACACGCAACAACAACCAACATAAATAATCAAACACTGCCAACGTTTCAGATCAAACTGAACAAGCTTTTAGCACCATTCACTGGACATTTCACTTTGAGACTGTCGTAATTTCATTGTGCAGAAATGTCACAACAGGCACGTTTTTCCAAAGAGCCTGGTTTGTATGCATTGGGTAAATTGGTATGAGCTGATTCCATCCTATTCCTTGATGTCAACGTTAAGCTCTCCTGCTCAGCATCCACTAATCTTCCCGCAGCATCACCCTGACTAATCACAGATAATGTGTGGATTTGAACCACTGAGTTCCTAATGGCAACATCGGGGCGCTGGCTCATGAACCCAGATGACACAGGAGGGGAAGACACCTCTCAGACGGATAATCTGCCGTAGGGATAAGGAGACTTGGTTAGCTCAAAACACTAACTCCACAGAGGCCTGACACTTGTGGGTAAAGGACATATCATGGATTTTCCTTTCTCATTTAAAAGACAATGCATTGAAACTAAAAGTTCAAAATGCAGAGCCTCAGTCTACTATGGCAGTTTAAAGTGATAGTTCACACCCAACAACGGAAATGTTGTCATTGTTTTTTCACGCTTATGTCACCCTTATGATTTTCTTTCTTCTGTAGAACACAAAAAATATATATTTTGAAGAATTTTGACAGCCAAACCATTTTGATGGCCATTAGGGGCTTTCGCAACGGGTAGCATTCGCACCGCCAGTAGGAACTCAAAAAGTGACGCAAGCCGCGCTTGTTGTGAAATGCCTTGCAGGTGGTCTCACCTGTGTTTATAACATTATAATTCATATGCTATAATTTAGACTGACTTGTAATATTTTGTTAGGAAGGTATATCAAATGCTCTAGAGGCGAAAGGGTTGGAACTTGGTAATTGTCTTTTCAACCCGGTCTCATCCCAAGACGTCATATAACTGACGTTTTGGGACGTCTTTTGACCATACGTCAATATTCGCCTTTTTAGGGCCCCCTTAAACGTCGGTAGATGAGGTTATGGGATCCTAACTCTATACCCCAGACCTAAACTTAACCCTAAACCTAACCCGTCACCTAACTGACGTTAAAGGTAAAGCGTCAGTTGTATGACGGCCCGGGATCGCCATCTACCGACGTTTAAGGGGGCCCTAAAAAGGCGGATATTGACGTATGGTCAAAATACGTCCCAAAACGTCAGTTATATGACTTTTTGGGATGAGACTGTGTTAGTCTTTTCGGTAAAGTCAAAATTATGGGGAATGTCTTCTAACTCTATAATAAGAATGCAGACATCCCATGAGACTTTTATCATTATTAGGATCTTTGCTCTTCATCTTCTACAGAAATCCTTCAGAGACGCTTCTTTTCAATAAAATTATCTTTTTTTTTTAGTCCAATCTGTTTTGAATTACTCCTGTTTTCTTATTCCCTTTCATTCTCCTCAAAATGTCAAATCTTACATCTTACTCTTCTCTGGTTTTGCTGTGAGTGGCTTTTTTGAGTGGCTTTCCACCATTCTATGAGTGGGAGTCTGCACACAAACAGGGCTCGCACTCAAGCCAAATACAAAAGTTTTTTTTTTTTTTTTTGGTAGATGGAGGGAAAAGCCTCTTGAGGTGCCCACAGATGGGGGCTACAGCTGCGCCGAGGCCGTGTAGGGTTGCGGTGCAATAGTGATTGTAACAGGGCTGTATTTCAGTATCACTTGCCATCCACTGTTAGTTACAGTGTATCATTGGAAAGCATTACTTCTGTGTAAGCATTCCTGTGAACCTGTTTGAAACAGCCAATCAGTGCCGTTAAATTTCATATTCAGGATCGTTTGGAAATGCTGTTTTTCTGCGCAGCATGAAACAGAAACGCATATGAACGTTCACATTATGATTGCCACTGAGTCTGAGACGAAGGAAACCTTCTTGCCTCCTCTGTCGTTATTGTATAAATCACCTCCCAAAATTGCCACAGCTTTGAAATACATTAAAACGCTTTGCTCTTGACAAAAAGAGAATGCTCATTTCCGCATACGCAACACGTATGGTGTGATGAATAATGAATAAGTATTGTCTTATGAATAATTCTGACTGGTTTTCTTCCCCTTGGATGAAAATGAGGAAAATATGGGAGAGCATTTTGTGGGAATTAAATAAAAAGGGGATCAACAATATTGGCAAAGCTCAACACTTTGTTTCTGTGCCAGTTTTTAGTGGAACAAGGTGTTGATATTTGGATCACAATCAAATGCATGTGTCCAGTCATATCGCCCAAAAATATGATAAGAATACACTTGAGAAGTAGATTACTGAAGAAATTACTAGTCTAACCATATGGTGCTTCAGGAACCAAAAATGTGCCAAAAGTAATAGTAATAAATGACCATGTTTTTGTATGCTAAACAACTATGGGTCATTCCCGCTCCTTGCCAAGTCTGCATTTATTTGTTTTTCCAAAATGAATTAAAAAAAATAAATAAATAAAAAATTATTACCGTGATGGCAAGGCTGAATTTTCAGCAGAAATATTTCGGTAACACTTTACAATAAGGTTCATTATAGTTAACATTAGTAAATGCATTAACTAACATGAACTAACGATGAGCAATGCATTAGTTACAGTGTTTATTAATCTTTGTTAATGTTAGTTAATACAAATACAGCTATTCATTGTGCGTTCATGTTAGTTCACAGTCCATTAACTAATGTTAACTAATACAACCTTTGATTTTAATAACGTATTAGTAAATGTTGGGATTAATATTAACTAAGATTAATAAATGCTGAAGAAGTATTGTTCACATATTGTACATGTTAACTAATGTAGTTAACTAATGTTAACTAATGAACCTTATTGTAAAGTGTTACCATTATTTCTTATCACACACAATGTCTTTACTATCACTTTTGATCAGTTTAAAGCATCCCTCTTAATAAAAGAATTAACATCCTTAAACAAAAAATCGTACTGGCCCCAAACTTTTAAAGGTCCCATGACATGAATTTTTCACTTTCTGAGGTTTTTTAACATTAATATGAGTTCCCCTAGCCTGTATATGGTCCCCCAGTGGCTAGAAATTTCAATCGGTGTAAACCGAGTTTTGGCTATCTTTCTCTGCCTTTGAGAAAATGAAAGCTCTGACGATCTTGAATATCCTCCATATGACATCACTCAGAGGAAAGGTAACCTCCCCTTTCTCTGCTTTGCCCGCCCAGAGAATGTGGCTCACCCATGAGAAAATGAGCTTTGAGATTTGATTTTTTCCTCGAGATATCATGGCTTGCAAACGAGCGAAGCATGGCAGTTGATCAGTCTTCGGCTGTACAAATGAACACAAAAGTATTTTTTAGTTCCTTCATCTAAGCCTCTGAAGAAACAATGGGTTAATTTTATTTTCTCTGGAAATGGAAATGTTTATTTTTTCTTCCCAAAGTTTTGTATGGTACAAACATTTCACCGATGACTGGTTCATTAACTTGGGCCAATACAGAGCTGGCCTCGATGAATGTCTGAAAATAAATCGCAACAATTTCTGATGTATTGTTCAAGTCCAGACAGGTAAGTTAATCTTTCTATCAAAATCGTTCAATACTGTTTATGCACCAGTTAGTCAAGCCAGTGACTAAAATATCAACTTCACATTGTTTCTTTTAGTAGGATGAAAATAATCTTATTTAAATTGTGAACAAATTATGCAGAAAACGAACACAGAGCTTTCCACAGAGCGCTAGTTTATCTGGACAACTCTTTATGAAATCAATGATGCACGTTACAATGCACAACGAAGCTGTACTGTATCATCATGTTTGCATTGGTGAAAGCATTAGAGAGAGTGCAGAGACTCCGTTACAAACATAAGATCTTCATTCTCGCGATCAACAGACTGTCATCTGCTTGCTTAATGCTCATCACGGCAAAATGTATGTGATGGCAATAGATCTAAATACTTGAAAAACTTCTCACGATTTGTTAATCTCGATAGACGTAAAAGTAATAGCTGTAGTAAAAGTATTCGAGAGAGTTTCACATGTAATATATAGCTATTTCATATGCAACCATGTCAGCCAATCACAGCAGTGGCCAGTTGCACTGAATCCCACAGCAGACACGCCCCTTCAAACAGAGTGTCAAATCAGAGGCTAAAATCAGGCTAGGAAAAATGCCATTTATTTTATTTAATGATGACTATTTTTGATCTAAAAAAAACATACTAACATTAAAAGGGCAACCCAGGAAACATTATAAAATAATCAAATAACCCCATGTCATGGGACATTTAACAGTAGTGCATATGTATTTCTGAAATGACAACTCTCGGAGTGTTTGTCATGGTAATGAACAATGTTACTGACATGTTTGGTCTTGGCAGAAGAGATCTGCTATGCTGCTGCTGTTGTTATTATTGCTGCTGCTGTGAGCGAGTAAGAAATGCTGCTGTTGTACAAATTAGCATATTGAATTACCCATAGCAGATATATACAGAGCTGGGGAAGATGGAGGGTTTCTAAAAGTGTGCTGCAACTGCTAAGGCAAAGCTAACTAAGTATTTGAAGGTTGAACAGCGAACTGATACAGCAAGAACCAATCAGCTGTGCCCAATAGATAATGGTGTGATTGTAAGCAGATTAAAGAAGCCTGCGCCATCTAGTGTTGAATGAAAGAATTTATATATATATATATATATATATATTCAAATTACCAAATATTCTAACTAAATAACTTAAAAGTTACTGAATTACTAACTAAAAAATCTATTACTGTATGGTGCTTCGGTTGGGCCAAAAGTAATGTAATGAAGAGTAATGTACAGTAATGCATTTCTATGTTGGATTTTTGACTAAGACATTTTTGTTTATTTTGTGTACACTCAACGATACCCAAAGTAAAATCTGAGTCCTAAAACAAAGCCGCTTCTATACTTAATGCGCTGCTTTTCACAATTATCACTTCTGATGCAATTTACACTCTTAGTTTTATATTATTAATCATTTCATACTGCAGAAAGATAGTTCAGCACTCAATAAGCCTGGCAAATATGACTCATCCTTATGACAAATGATCAAACGGCTGCATGAGGGCAGGTCACGAATCATTTTAATTATGAACACGGCACACGATTTTACGTGTACGCATGGCCTTGTCATGCATTAGAGGCGGATGTATAGACAGTGTGCAGATGTATCTGTTGGATTTGACATGGGGGTTGGGATGGTTGTGTAGGGGGAGGATAAAAGGGACATGGGGGGGGGAGGACGAAAGAGCATCAGGGGAATCCGTTAGGGCGGAGGTCAGCTCTGTCTGTGCCTATAGTTGTTGAAACAGGGTGTGTATTTATATACAAGAATATATTTATGTAGTTGTAACGCCAGAAAACCAAGCTCAGTTTTAAATAGCTTCATTTTAATTCTGTTCTATAAAATAAATATATATATAAAAAACCTATAAATATATCATAATAAATACATATTTTTATTAATACCTTATACACAAATTAAACTGTTTTGTTGTCCAGACAAAAAAAAAAAAAAACTTTTGATATACCTATTTTGTATTATAGGTTAATAAAGTGGAGAACATTTCCTGTTCTGACAGATAGGATCCCACATGGACGTGTTACATAGCTTGGATACAATAACTTCAGACTGCATGACTGCACTTTGTTGAGAGCAATTGAAGGATCAGTCAAAACAGTAAACTCAACAGGCCCATGATGCGGTGACACATAAACTGCTTAGGAAAACAAGCACTCCTTTTGGCCTGTTTTAGCTTAGAGCCACTGGAAAAAAACCTGACGCAACGAGGCAAGACGCACTTGACAAATAAGGGAAAAGTTACGGTACTGAACACATATACATGGCCTGTTCTTGTACTGCAATTAACCACCTAATGAAAAAACGATGCATGGAATGCCTTGCTGGATGAATTTCACCATTTTTTGTTTGCATATTTATGCTCGGTAAACAGTAAAATCAGGTGCAATAAGTTTAAAATTTGGGTACTCTTCAGGTATGTGAACATGCAAATGGATACTGTTATATACACTACTGTTCAAAAGTTTGTGGTCAGTATATATATATATATATTAATTAGAAATTAAAACTTTATTCCAGTAAGGAAGCATTAAATTGATCTAAAGTGACAGTAAAGACATTTATAATGTTACAAAGGTTTTCTATTTCAAATTAATGCTGTTCTTTGGAACTTTCTATACATTAAAGGATCCTTAAAAGCAATTTTCACATTAAGCAGCACAACTGTTTGTTTCCAACCTTAATAATAATAAGAATTGTTTGTTTGCTTGAGCATTAAATGATTTCTGAAGGATCATGTGACACTGAAGACTGGAGTAATGATGCTGAAATTACAGCTTTACCATCACAGGAATAAATTACATTTTTAAAAAAAATATGTATTCAATTAGAAATCGGTTATTTTAAATTGTGATATTTCACAATATTATTGTTTTAAATGTATTATATTGATCAAAAATACAGCCTTGGTGACTTATTTCAAAAATATAAACGAATCTTACTGACCCCAGCATTTGCAAAGTGGTGTATATTGTAGATACATGTCTCTACCATAGACTGTAAAAGGTCTCTATATTACAAAAATCGACATTTAACAAATATTCTGTGAAGAATAACTGGAGTGAAGAGTGTGACAACAACATCTATTAGCTACTCATTCACTAACATGAAACTAATTCAAAAAGGCTTTTGAAATAATTGATTATAGCTTTTGGTGCTAATCAGTTATTATTTGAAAGTCACTTAAACAAAGAAGTAATGCTTTGGGCTGATTTTGACATCTCGTTCTGCACGGCTGCTGTTCCCACACACACACACACACACACACGCACACGCACTATGTCAGTGAGAGTAGCTAAACGCTACTCACGGCAGTTTTCCTCATCGCTGTTGTCAGAGCAGTCATCATCATCATCGCATCTCCATATGGTGGGAATACATCTCATGTTGTTACACTGAAACTGTCCATCCTCGCACTCCGTCTCAGTGCCAGTTTCGGTACCTGAGAACAACAGTGAAGAGAATTACATTTGCTCTTCCACTCAAACCACTAAAACCTGCAACCATTAGCTACATGAAAGGAGCGCAATATATCTACTACTGCACAATAACACATGACTGAACCGAGCAAATCCAAACACAATGTGCTTTGACCAGCAATTACTACACGCGCACTTCAATGAAGCCATGACAAAGAAAACGAAAAACACACACTCAAACCTTTCTTTCATTCCTATTTCAGACAAAAATGTTTCTGTTAGGATGGGTACGAATATGAAACAATAAATTCATGCTGCGGCATCATCAACCTTTAATATTTTACTCGTGCAAACTAGATTATTTAATCAAGTGCTGTGTTTGTTTATAGAAATGTGGAAACAAGGCTGCCCGCGTAGAACAAGTGTTTCGTCTCGCGCATCCCCTAAATAACCAACACAGCATTATTCACAGTCTATTAAATGGGCTTCTGATTATTTCACGTCCGAAAAAAAAGAGAATACAACAAACCTTTGGCTAAGTATAATTCCGAAAGTAAGAAATGAAAAAATAATAATTTCCCAATTTCTGTCCACATTTCCGAAACGGGTTGGTGTGTTCATCCACAAACAAAAGCGTGTCCGGATGGCGTCGCTCCTTCACTGAATCTCCAATAGATTCACTGGCAATTTGAATCAATGACGACATCAAACGTAAGCGAGTATGAATAACTGCACTGAAGGATAGTGTGCCATCAAACATGCTAGATAGAATCAGAATATGAGGCATGATGGAGTCAATGCAATAACAATTATGGTATTATTATTATGTAGAGATTTTTTTTTTGTCATCATTTAAAACCTTAGTTTACAAGTTCCCCAATTTCATTTATTTATTTATTTAGCCAGCCAGCCAGTTTATTTTATATAAAATAAATATTTTCTTTTTATTTAAAATAGTGTTTACATTTACGTCTGTTATATATAACGTTATTGTTTAATTTTTTTATATACATAAAAAGAGTAACATGTAGGCTAACTGTTATGAATGAATGAATGAATGAATGGTAGAGATTTTTGGCAAGAATAATAACAAGAATAAATTTCATTATATTTATTAATTTCACTGATGCTAAAGTGACTAACAGTACAGTTCATTTAATCTATATATTATATATTTTTTCCTGTGAATTTCCAAACTTTGAAAACAGACATTGAGCGCATGAACAAATAAGGGTACATTTACATGACAACGATGCACTAAAAACAGGAACATTTTTCCTTTGCGTTTTGTGTACTGATAACAATGATGTCAAAACGATCCCGTTCACACAGATCCCGAAACAACTAAACGCTGTATTCTGCTGCCAGGCCAGTAGTTGGCGATGTCACTTTGTAAAGATACGCTACGCGCTTGTAGACTGAACACGTAACACGCATGTACATGACATCACCGTTTTCACAAATTCGTGTTATTGTAGTTTGCGTTTTCAGGCTTCCAAAACGCTTGCCGCGTAAATGAACGTCCAAAACGCATAAAAAGTTTTTAGTTGAAAATGGTGTCGTGTAAACGCCCCGCCCCCTTAGCCTAAAAATCTCATGAAACATAGCACCACCCTTCCGGTATGTTCACGTGCATATCCTCAAAAAGCGAATCACCCTGAAGCAATATACAGAAAGGAAGCAAGGCAGAAGAAGTATGAGATGATCAGTTTTTAAATTGCATTAATTATAACCCTTTTTAGGATAATGGGGTTAGGTGACCTTGTAAAAGAGTTACAGTAATATAGACTGCATCTGTGGCACTGTGCCAGCATGAACAATTCTGTCAGTCAAAACTAGGCCATGAGCGACCCTGACAGGATAATCAGTCATTTTAATAGTAAGATGGGGCTGAACTCAACCCCCTCCCCCGACTGCTTAACTGTGAATGTAGCCAACCACAGCGAAGTAAATGTACAGGGTCAAAGACCCTATTGTCATGTAACCAGATTATGTAAACTGGCAGCCAATCCACTTTAGGGATACACACAAAATGCCACTGAAAGAAAATATACGGAACAAGTTTAAAAATAAAATTTGAGCAGATGCTTTGAAAAAAAGTTTTACCTAATTGCACCTAGATCAGAATACACATGTATTCAAATGAATCAATGTGGTATTTTGTAAACTAATGAGGAACAATTAGATGCTGCATTGTGTGAACTATAAGTGAACCAAACTGAAACCAAAAGACTGGATGTCTTTTTAAAGCTCTGTGTAGCAGAGAAATAGATGAAGATGTCAGAATTTGACTATTCAGGGTTGCCCATCTGGTTACCAACATTATTTAAAATATCATCTTTTGTGCTCAACAGAAGAAAGAAACACATTCAGGTTTGGAACAACATGAGAGTGAGTGATGACAACATTTACATTTTGGGGTGAATTATCCCTTTAACCAGCAATCAGTCTTACTTAAATTATACTGATCTGGCATTCTGGCTTTTTAGGTAATTTCCCAGATAGCACAAGTCTATTTGATGTGATTTTTACATCTGGAAAACGTATTTTTAAGAGTGTTTGCTCATCTGCAATACGTCTATACGTTTCCTGTCAGATGTCAAATAGATGTTTAGAAGATGTCAGTTTAACATGCATTCTAAATCATTACATCTTAAAGACATCTTCTAAACGTCTATTTGACATCTGACAGGAAATGTCCTATCCCAAAAAAAATCCCATTGACTTCCCATTGACCATCTGAGCAATGAAGGCCGTAATACTTAATGCTGCCCACTAGAGGGGACGACAGGATAATAAATCTTTACTCTCTTTCCTTATTCGCATCAGTACATGAATTTCATTCATAAATAGGCCGTATGAGAATAAGTTTTACACAAGCTGTACAGTTAAAACTTGAACCCTACTTCAAAATTTGCCACTCTAGTTCATTTAAAGATATTGTTATTCACACTGGTTTTTGATTTTAATGTTTGTCCATCTGGAACTTTTACAAAGTATTTGTCATGAGCTCTATATTTAAGATGTACTAGCTGTTGATAAATCACTTTCATTTAGCTAATGTAGCCTAACAAGCCAATGTCAGGGCAAATGTCCTGCAAAGTTTAGCTAGGGTAGTTAAACACACCTAAACCAGCTAAGCAAGATCTTCAGAATATCTAGATGTCCAGGAAAATGTGTTGGAATTGATCGGAGCTGAACTCAGAACATGATCCTCCAGGCCAGGGATAAATGTGCAAAGTTGGGTGTCTGCATGCAGATTTACTACAATAGACATGAATCTAAAAAAAAAAACGTTATAATGTTCTCACAACACATGCAAACAAAACTGCAATGTCTTTGAACTTTTGAAGATGCCTTTATCACATTTTTGTCTTTATCACATACCCTGCTTGAACCGTCAGATATTTTCAAGTAATAGGTTACATGCCCAATTGAATAATCCACATTAATCATATTTCAGTGATTTTTGTTGAATATAAAATGAAAAGCTTTCATTTTTGCCAGTTTGTCATAAATGTGCTTCTTTTGGTAAAAAAATGCAAGTCAAAAGTAACAGTCGCACCTGGCTTTAGGGGAATTCCCCCGAGTCTAGACAACCGAGCGTGAGAAAGTGTAGCCACTCAGCATCACGTGAATCGTTTGAGCCAAATTCAAGAGTTTGGAGGACACACCCCTTGCAAACGAAATTTATTGCAAATGTGACACATTTATTTCATATTTCAGTGATACTGAAATTCGTGGTGTTTGGCTATGGCAAATATTTCAGCACCGAATGATCGAATAACGGCCGGAAAAGCCGCGCGCAGTCCGAAGTGCGCGAGATGCCGTAACCACGGCTTCGTAGTGCTGCTAAAAGGCCATTCGGGAAAATGTCAGTTCAGGCAGTGCGTGTGCTGGAAGTGTGCTCTCATCAACGAACGGACAAAAATCCTGGCATCTCAGAGACGGATCAAATCCGTTCAGGGACACGAGTCACCGGCTATCGACCGTCCCGAGAAGACCGCTCTGTCTGACAGAAAAACGGGTAATACTTCAACTAAAGGAGTGAACGGCGAAACCGACGTCAGCGCTAGAAAGATTAATGCTATCAATGCGCCTGTTACTCGATACGGCACTAGTGATACAACGTACACTGACCTCCGCGGTCCCGTTATCTCGGGCGCGGTTTATGGTGATCTGAAGACACCCGCAGGACCGAGCGGCGTCATTGGAGGTTTGTGCCGTTTTAAAACCTTAATTTCTAATTAGTAATTATTTTATTTCAACTCTTACCATTTTTTTAACCTTCATGTTTAAATAGCCTAGTGCAGGTATGACGTCACTTCGCAGGCCAACCGCCAGCTCGCACCACACTGGTTCCTTCGACAAATCATGTTTTGTTTTTATCAAGCATACAATTGACATTACATCAAGCTACCCAAAATGCTTACTCGTTTCTGCATTTTGGCCTACAATACAAAGTAATGTTATACCTAACGTTACACCAGCACTCTATTTAACCACTAGGCTACACCGGCCAATGACTCTTGGGTACAGACTACAGCGTGTTTCTAATCTGTTATGTACACAAGTAAAACATTATATAATAGACCTGAATAATTGTAGGGAACATTAAGAATATGATTAAAAAGGGATCAGTATAGTTTACATTCCATGTACAATTCACATAATAGAAATCAAATAGAAATCAAATAAATCAAAATCTAATGAACCTTTCATGCATTGCAAATCCACTTGTATTTTTGAAAATAAATTCATAAATAGGCATTATTTACTTAAAAAAAAGAGATGGTTTGTAACCTACTCAGGGTTCATGCGTGTTCGTAAAGTGTATGTCTTAGGCTATATTCAGTTTGATCACATTTATGGTCAGAAAAGACAATTATATTTTTTAAACAAACAGGCATTGTCTCTATTAAGAAAAGATGATTGGCTGACTCTTTTAACTGTAAGGCAGGACTTCCAGTCTATTGGCTGTTTAGTCTCACCATTTAACTTTTATTTGCATAATATAGTTAAAATTAACTATTTTTTGTTACATGCCAAAACATTTTTAGAATACATCTTTTAAGCATTGAATGATGTGTGCAAATGTTTAAAAGTTATTTGAAAGCATAACCGAATGTTGTTTAGCCTACTACTGCATACATCCACAGATTCACCACCTTTTCCTGGAGAGTACATAATTAAAGAGGCATACCCTGGGCAAATGTATCCAGCAGAGATGTTCGCAATCCCTCTTCCCATGCACCCGCAGTACACGGACCGATACATGTTCCCGGCAGTGCTGGTGAGCCTGAGACCCCCTGCACCAGGAGCCTTCAGGGAACATGTTGGATATGTTCCATATCCACCAGGAGCGCTGTCTTATCCACCAGAGAGTCGGGAATTGCAGGTAAGTTTCACAGGCATGATTGTTCTGCAATGGTGCTCATGAAAATGCCTGTTACTTGGAGAAAGGCAACTTTGTCCATCATAATCACAATGTGAGAGTTATTTGTGAAAATTTGTGATGCGACTTAAGTTTTTTGGATACACTATAACATTTCTGAATGATCATGTGACTATATCCAATGAAAAAATGATATTTTAAATTGTAATATTTCACACTGTTTTAATGTATTTTTGATCAAATAATGCAGAGAGTTCCTTGGGGGCAGGGGCTCAAATGTAAAAAGGGGCATACATACTGTATAAATATATATATATATATATATATATATGAAGAGTTCAGATGCAAAAGCCTCTAAATGCCATTTGAAATTTTCTTCTAGAATGATCATTTATCAAGCTTGTATATTTAAGTTCAGTGATTTCACTTAAATTGCAATGATAATTACCTATTAATTGTTATTTAAGTGAAATTACTGAACTTAAACATACAAGTTTGATAAAAATCATCATTAAAGAAGAAAATTTCAAATGGCATTTAGAGGCTTTTGCATCTAAACTCTTCATATACCGTATATATAAATCCAGTATATAAATAGCCAACCGACCAAAAGTTTAGACACTAAAATTTTAAGCATTTATTTGATCTAAAATACAGAAAAAAACAGTAATATTGTGAAATAATAATTATTTGAAATTATATTAGAAATTATTGTTTTCTGTTATAATATACTTATAAACCTTTGATACTTTTTTCAGGATTCTTAGTTAAAAAATAGAACAGCATCTATTTAAAAATATAAATATTTTGAACCAATATATACTACCGTTCAAAAGTTTCAGGTCAGTAATTTTCTTTCTTTCTTTTAAAGAAATTAATACTTTTATTTAGCAAGGATGTGCTAATTTGATTTTAAAAAAGTGACAGTAAAGATTTAATTTTGTTCTATTTAACTTTTTATTCATCAATGAATCCTGAAAAAAAAATATGTAAAAAAAAACATTCAAATAGAAATACAGTAGTACTGTACTATTATACTATTTCAGCATAATTATCTATGCTAGCATAATTATGTTCACTGCACAATACACGGTGTATCAATTTACAAGTGACTTGAATAGCCTACTTACCATTAATGCTACTTTTGGTGCTGGTTTTGTGCAGTGCTTTGTAGTGAATTAACATCCTTTGAGTCAATGACGCAGATTCAGATCGCTTCATTAATGTAAATTCGTCTGTCCATGTAATTTTCAAATGATTTATAAATGACCTGAAAAAACAACAACAACAACAACAACAAAAACTCCACTTCACATTGTCCAATGAAATTTGAACTTATGCCAACATGAAGATTGGTCGGTGTATTATACATGACAAACAGGCTGCAATGAATGATGTAATATTTTAAAATGTGATATATTGATTTTTAATTGACGCACTAACGTTACCTTTTATTATTGAAAAAAAAAAAAAAAAAAGCTTAAAAAAATTGCCATCGAGCCATATAGGCCTGACATTACTGACTGAATACAGCATTGGTAAGAGACTTCTTTCAAAAACATTACCAACCACTAAGTTTGAATCATAGTGTAATATGAAAAAATAGGATTTACTTACATATAACTTTTTAATCTCTTCACTCAAACTTTTGATCAAAGGGCTTTACTGTCACAAGAATACTTTGGCCTGCTCTCGCTTCTAAGAAAAAAGAGAAATTGTGTCTATTTCTTATTCCCCGTTATCTACAGTCGACTTACACGAGAGGTAAAAAAAAAAAAAAAAAAAAAGAAACAACAACCTTGAAACCCGAAAGCTAGTTTAACTCATTTGATGTCCTTTTTCTACTAACTTCATTTTCCATTATCTGCAGAAGGCAGTCCTGCAGCGTCAGGCTACAGCTGAATAAATTGAACATTTGGGAAGAGTGTAAATCAAGAGATGTTCATAAACCATGTTTATGAACATTCCTTTAACGTTTCACCAAACCCTGCTGTTGTATTTATGCTAAGTCTGACTGTCCTGTCCTTTTTTTTCCATGTTCCGCAGTATAGTCCGTACCTCCCGCATCCAGGGCTGAGAGACGAACGCTACCACCATTCACAGTGTCACATGAATGGAGAACAAGGAAAACCTGAGGTTCCTCCTCAAGCTGCAAGTGTCTCAGGTATTAAAAATTAAAACATGTATTACATTGTTGATTATTCTGATACTAAGAGAAAGGAAAAACATTCAAACTTAAAGAGGCCATATGATGCATTTAAATGTTTACCATTTCCTTTTAGCGTGTAATGTATCTGTGCACGTATAAGATCTGCAGTTACAAATCTCATAGTGTCCCACAGACCTCCCTAAAAGGCATATTCATATATTACTTCCTCAAACGTCTATGTCACAGTGTGAAATATTAGCATAAAGCTCACCCAAAGACATACGCAAAGAGACAGAGAAGACAAGACTTCTGTGAATTGAATTGTCGTCATCATGTCATGGAGACGCTGTGTTTAGATGCGAAAGCAAACCCTTTGTTTGGGCTTCTGAAATGGCTATTAACCCTGAAACCTGCAATTACAAGGGTTGTTACTTTTCCAACATACACCTGAGGTGTTTGACCAATCACACACCCAAGGTCAGGTGGCCAATCAAAGCACTCTAAGCTTTTCTAAAAGAGCTTTGTAGAAACTTGGATATAATCACAGCGTTTCAGACAGACTGGAAATCGAGGTGCAGCAATAATGTTCAGAATGGCATTAAAGCATGTTAACCTATTATTCCACACCCAATAAACAAAATAATGAACTTTTAAAATAGCATCATGTGGCCCAATATTTTCTTCCATATCAATATATGACCAGTTGTTGGCTGCATGTATTACAACAAACTTAAATATCACTAATATTCGGTGGCTAAAATATTATGGATTATTTTGATGACAGTATGATACCTAACATAACCTGAAATGATTGTTCAGCTGTATTTCAGTGTCTTGGTAGATGTACTGATTTTAAAAGCATTTTTTTTTTCTCAAATATGATAGTCTAATCAGATTAAAAATTGTTCAGATAGATAAAGAAATACACTACATAATTTACAGATTAAAAAATACATAGCCTACATGTTGTAATACATTCAGCTGGTGTCGTTTTTTATTACGAAAGAGTTTCTTTAGTGCCAGTGGCAAAAAACAACAAAAAAAGATCAAAACTTTCCTCTAGTTTTGTTTCATACCGATGTCCATTCTGCTTGCTCAATACAGAAAGTGGTAACCAGAAAACAGATGCCGTACCTGTTGACAGTCTTTCCCCAAGGAACACACCCTGAAAAGATGAGTGAAGTTCATAAGATACAGCTGAAACCACTGCTGTCTTTGTTCCAGTGAAGGCAACAGTATTACATTTGTTTTTACACACATTTTTAGTCCATTATTGTATCAGTCTTGTGTTGTTGCAGTTTTTGACACTTACTTGACACCTATAATTCCAATTTATTAGATTGGAAAGTTGAATGTTAAAAGCAGTTATGCTTAGTATTTTTTATCTGTTGGCCTGTTGTTTAGGCCTTATGATGCAGTAATGACATTTAGGATGTTTTCCCCTAAATCTTAAAAAAAAATATTTAATGAATAAACTGTTCTGTTCTGAAGATTCGCTGTCTTTCTGATTTTGTAAAACTCAACCAAAGCAGCTTTCGACTCTTAAATCAGTATTTTCTACTCTGCATCTCAGAGATCCTGTTCGTTGTCTTAAAAAAAAAGAAGAGACATTAAGATTCCCGGGAGGAACATCTCGCTTCATTTGCTTATCTCAACCCAGACGGCACTGGAACGACACTGTCAGAATACAACCAGGACCAGTGGGCAGATAAACTAATTACAATCTCATGAATATTAATGTGCTCTTCTGGCACAGAGCATTGCTGAATGTGAAACTCAGATCCAGCGAGTGCCAGATTCAACTTTGTTCAGAATGTAAAGTAAGCAGTATGTTTACTCCCATTGCGAATACAAACATTAGTTCGAAAAGAGAGTACTTTACAGTCACTGTTTGTCTCTACAAGCAAAGAAAAAAACATTACAAGGGCAAAATAATGTAAATCTATGGTATACTTTTCAGATTTATTATGATCATAAATGTTTTCCAGTGGCTCCATCCTGAAAGGTTTTATTTGTGGTGTTAACATTAGTCTGCTAAATATAAACATAAAAAAAAAAAAAATCTTCAGAAACGATTCCTATCAGGTAACGAAGTCTTTTGAAATATACAAAGGTGTTTGACGGGTAAAGAAAGAACAGAGCCCTGACTTCACCCAAGTAATAAAAATAAAGGAGATTAAAAAAAGTCCTTAATGGCGCAATCCATTTCAGTGAGAGCTACGGATGGGAAGATACAGCTCATTTGCGTGCCTTCATTTTTCTCCTTGTCTCCTTCCCTGGTCGTTTCTATATAAGAAAAGAACAGAAAGATGAAAACGTGGAGTCTTTAAAAAAATGTTACAACAAAACTATAGTAATTAGGCTACATCTACACTAAATCTGGATACATTTGAAAACTTATTTTTAGGGATGTCCCGATCCGATCCACGGCATCGGTATCGCGCCGATACCGGCCCAGAACGCTAGATCGGAGATCGGAGGGGAGAAAAAAATATGAGCGATATCCAGTTTAGCGGCGCAGCCTGTCACGTGATGATTGTTGTGTTTAAGCACACGCGCGCAGAGAATAACTCTCGCTTTTGCGCACGGATTCTAATGTAATCGGATGATTCCACCCACAAAAGCTGCATTTCAGTCTTTTCAGAAATTCATTGGCTATCAGAAAATAGCCTCATTTCATTCTCTATTGCAACTGGATAGATAAACTCACTCAAAGAGAGAGCGAAACTGGCGCGCGTAAAGTTTGAAGCGAAATTTACACGCGTGACGCGCGTCAGAATCAAAATCCGTTGGCGGTCATTGTTTTTATGTCGACCGAGCATTCATCAAGAGAGTTACCGCTCTGTATTTACTCTGGATAGCAGAACAGCGGCGTGGGGATCATCGTCGCCGTATATTTGTGTCCACCGGACCCTTCGGAGCCGAACCGTTTGGCGAGTTTCACCATTTGCTCGCTCTAGGAGCTGCGCTGGATGACGGCCGCTGTCAGCGGTACTTCCGCCTGTCACGCGCCCAGTTTGATGAGCTGTTGTCCCGCATCTGAGCGAGGATCACCCCCGCCCGGCCCCTCATCCATCTAATCTAGCTGTCATTTATTTTTGTTTTGATAATAAATAGAGCCAGCCTTCAAAAGTTATTAACCTGTCCTGTGATTTTTTTCTCTCTCTCACGTCCAGACACGAATTTATGCACATATGTTGATATATATATATATATAGCGCGCTATGTATGTTATGCGCGCAGTATGTCTCGCTCTAGATTCCGGGAGATTTGAACTAATTTGCGGGCATCAGGGAGACGCTATCAATATGCGGGAGACTCCCGGAACTTCCGGGAGACTTGGGATGTCTGTCTTTACAACATAATACTATTTCTAGATATGGAATGAATAACATTCAATACAAAATGAACATGTCTCCATATAGAAATAATGTTTTAAGTGATGAAACATTTGCTTTGTTGTGCATAATCCCACCATGCATTTAGTCATATTAACAAAATAAATTTATTGAAGCATCCAGACACTTCACCACGTGAGCAAGCAGCTAGGCTCCTGATTGGTTAACGCGGCGCGAATTCACGCCAAAGTTCAGATTTTTCAACTCGGGCGGCAGACGCGAATTCGCGTCAAACGCGTGAATGCACAACGCTCAATTCGCACCATTCGCGCCAACTTGACGCGCGAATGAGGCGTATTCGCGTCTTCCGCGGCGCGCTCCACGCCTCATTCGCGCCGCAGGAATTTTTCTTGCATTGACTTAACATTGAAATCATTCGCGCCTGACGCCCTATTCGCGTCCGGTGTGAACGTAGCATTAGTGCGTCGAAGTTGTGATAGCGCTGTCGGCTAACGCGAAATGCTACTATTTACATTCCATGGATGTTTATTCATATATACAATTGTTTTGGACTAAAAATTTCTTCAAATTGGATTGTATGGACGCTTTACAGTGAAACCAAACCATTTTTGTTGGAATGTGGACTAACAGATGGCTAATTGGTGAGTTTCTTCCAGTTTGTGTTGGTTTGTTTTGGCTGTTGGTGGTCTGACAAAGAGACAGATTGTGCCCGCTGTGTTGATTGTATCTTAAAATGGTTTACGTCGTTCGAATCACGAGTTTCTCAGCTTTCCAAAGATATGTATTATGTTTACTTTTGTGTTTGTTTTGTTTTGTCTTTCACAAAGTTAAACCAATAAACCACCCTGTGGGCCGTATACGGCACGTCGGACCACGAAAAAAAAAATATCGGACTAATATCGGTATCGGCAAAAGCCAAAGGTGCGGCATCGGTATCGGAAGTGAAAAAGTGGTATCGGGACATCCCTACTTATTTTTCTTTTGTTTTTTCATCCACACAGAGACGTGTTTTTGTCCTGCGAAAAAGGAGCTTTTTATGGAAGCTAGTTTCCGCCACAGAAAAAAAAAAAAGAAAAAATTTAATTGCGACTTTTTATCTTACAATTCTGACTTTTTTTCTCAGATTTGCGACTCACAACTCCAAATTGTAAAGTCAGAACTGTGTGATATTCTGAGAAAAACCATCATTCATTTTTGTTTTCGAAACTGGTCTTAACATTTTTAAAGTCTGTTACATACAAAGGTAGATTGGTTTAATTTTAATACACAACTAGCATAAATGAGTACATCTAAAGTAAAAGATCAAGTATGGTATACAAATTATTTAAAGTTATATGAACTCTCTTGTAAGTGTTAATATTACTACATATTATTCCTATTTCACTTTAATCAGTTTTTTGAGTGCATTCTGTTTGCATGCTTTTTTCAAGTAAGCTGTACTAATTGGATTTTACAGTGTAGGAAAAGAAAGATAACTGAGATGTTTACTTGTTTAACTGCTAGTGGGTCGGACTAGTTCTTAAAGGGATTTTCAAAAGTATCTGGATTAACAGATTCAGACTTAAAAAGAACAACAACAACAAAAAAAAAAAAACACTTACATTCTTCTTGCCTCCTTTGCCGCTTCTTTTCCCACCTTTCCCATGAGCCATTTTGGCCTTGAATCCTGAAACGTCGTCATGGCTGTCTTTGGTGTTCCATTTGGTGCCCTTCTTCTTGCCCCCAAAGCCAAACCTCTGATCCTTGTATTTCTTCTTAGCATTAGGACTAAAAACAGCAGGACAAACATTTAATATCAAGAAAAATAAATAATAGGGCTCAAGACTGACTATATTTAGTTTGAGGTCACACTGGTTGCCAGCACTATGTTTCCCAACTGATGAGAGCTACCATTTCTGTTGCATATGAGAAACAACAAACACCATTTGAGAAGCGCAGAGAATTCTACTTCTAGGGAGTAGCATTCAAATTCAGTGCAGAACTCCGCTACAAACCATATCAAATCTAACAGTGCTGACGTGGAAACCAGGAGAAACAATGTGCCATAAACTAAAAAGATACAGAAGTAGTCAAATGCTTTTACACTATACATTAAGGGAAACTCAAACACTTTCAAGTGCTTCAAAGTTAGTTCACTAAATTATAAAGGCCTGTCTCAAATACAAGCCGGTGCAGTTTGACGATTCGGGAAAATAAAAGCCTGGGCTATTATTTGACGTTTTACGGTAATGCCTCTCAGGTCTTTAAATCAGTTATCTGCAACCTGTTGAAAAACAACCTCAATATAGAGTTTTATAATTACAGCTGAATTATAATACTATTAAAAACAGCAAACATAGAGTCATTGCTTACTTTTTTTTGTTTATTTGCTTTTTTGCTGCTGGCCCTTTCGGTTTCGGATCTTGATCTCCTTCCAGGAATTCCAGTTTATCAGTCATTCCTGTAAGACAAACAATGAGGGACATTTTTCTCTACTACAATAAGGAATATAAAACCTTGCTCAGATAACCTTGGTAATAGAGCTGCGCGATATATCGAGTATTATATGATATATCGATATTTTTTTTGATACGGAATGAGGCAATACTGTTTATATCGATAGCCTACAGTAGTTTGCAGTGAAAGTAGCTACATAGTACAATTTATCCTAAACACGACAAGCTTAATTTAAGGGCTTCAAAATAACTGGTAAGATATAGTTAACAAATTTGAAGCAGCTTGTCCAGTCAGATGCTCTGACTACTGACTGACAGATAAATACTTGCGCTGTTTAATTAATACGTTCGAGATGTGGTGCTTTCCTCAGTGCTCAACTTACATTTCACAGGTATATTCTCCATCTGTAAATGTTAGAAAGTGAAACAAATGTCCATTTCACTGTCAGGAGAGGACGAGCTTCTGCAAGTGAATCTCTGCTAAAATTCAAGCTTTCATAAACGAGCGCCACCGCGTGCATGCGCGTCAAATAGACGGAGCACAATAGAATAGTACTATGTACTATAATACGCAATAACTGACTAAAATAAACATATTGCTAAAATATTTGTTGGAGTCAATAAATGTGCCATATATGGAATTTTAAACCTAACAAGTATATTTTTATGAAATTGACCATTATAATAGGGAAATCAAATACATGCTATTATAATTCGATTGTGCTTTTGGTTTTTATTTTCATTTTAGGTCAAATTAAAATCTTTTTGCACACATATTGCATAGCCTAAATTCACTATATTATTTTCCATATCCTTCAATATCAACATTGTTTGTAAGATATCATTGGGCAGAATGTGAAAAAAAAAAACATTTTGTTTTAAATAAATGCAGATTTTCTTTATCCAAATAGACAAAGATATACATTTTATATATTGTATATCACCATTTAACCAAAAGATATAATTTTTTGGCCACATCACCCAGCCCTACTTGGTAATGATATGTGCTAAAGTGAAAACATGTTGCTGTGATGAAAATGTACCTTTCTGATATTTCTTCACAGCTGTCAGCATTGCTTTCTTCTGTTTCTGCCTGTTCTGAATCACCTGTGTTTGAACCTGTTAGAGCCAGAGATTTAAAGAAAATATGATATATCTGTTCAGCACCCAGTAATAAACCCTAAAAACAATTTAGGGAGAAAAACCTGACCTTTTTGCCATATTTCCTCTGTTCTCTGAGCTTCTTGGCCTTTTCTGACTTCTCCATCGCAGCTTGCTTAATGAGCAGCGTTTTCCTAACCTGTAACAAACAAACAAGAACATAAAAAAGTGAATTTTAATTCATCCGTCTTGGATGAAGATTTGTGTCCCATGTTGCCATTATTATCTACTCAATGTTGGGGGTCTAAGATTTTTAAAATGTTTTTAAATGATTAATGCTTTAAAGGTGTCTGTTGCTCATCTAGGCTGCATTTATTTGATCAAAAATACAGTAAAACTGAAATAATACATTTTCCAATCATTTTTCTATCTATCCATATGATGATTTGATGCTTGTTTCTTATCGTCAATGTTGAAAACTTAATAGTTTTGTGGAAACAGTAGCTATGCTTCCATGCAAAGTTGCTAATTGGAATTTAGCTCATTCGCAAATAAAGTTCTGTTTCCATCCTGTGTTCAAGAGAACAAAATTATCACAAAAACACTTATTAAAAAATGGATTGCAGTTTCCATCAAGCATTTCCAAAATAAGCATAAAAAGGTGGATGGAAATATGGCTACTGATACATTTCTTTCAGGGTTCTTTGATGAATAGAAGGCTAATTGATTTGAAATAGATATATTTTGCAACATTATGTCTACTATCATGTCAATTTAATGCATCCTTGTTGAAAAAATGGATTAATTTCTATCAACAACAAAAAAAATTCTTACTGACCCACGAATGGTAGCATATCATTTGTTTTTTTAAAGCTTGTCTATAGGATTGAGAGACTGTGGGCTCTCCTACTCCCATTGTGCAGTGGACAAAACATTTCTATAAAGCAGAGGTGCCAAGTCAAGTCAACAGAGCAACAGTTGTGCTCATGCTCTTACCTTCTGCATGTGCTGATCGCTCTTGGCCATCTCTGCAAAGTAATCATCTGGTCGCTTGGTAGGAATCTTGAACTTATGCAGCTTTGGCAGCGCCAATAAAACAGTTGCTTGGGCCTGTCTGTAGCTGTAACGCAACAGTTATAAGGAGAGTTCACCCAAAAGTAAAAAAATGCACCCTCATATAGTTCCAAAGACTTTCATTAATATTCGACAACAAATGAAGATATTTTTAATGAAATCTGAGAGCTTTCTGTCCCTCCATTGACAGCTACACAACTGACACTGATGCTTCAAAACGTTTAAAAACTAATCCACATGAATTGAGCAGTTTAGTTTCTTATTTTCCTAAAGAAACAGGATCACTTTATATGATGAACAGATTTAATTTAGGCTTTTATTCACATATATAAATTGATCTGTGAACATGAACAAAAGCTCTAATGAAACTGATTGACACACTAGAACAAACCACATTGGTTCAAACGTGCAGCGTCCTTGTTCTACATGACCAAGTTACACTTACAAATACATCTCCCTCTGAAAGTCATCCTCTGCATTTATCTCTTCACCACCTTCTGGGTGTGCTTTGCCCTCTGCTTTTGCTATGAGGTCAACAGCTGGGAGGTTGGTGAGGTCAAGTCTTTCAGGCCAGGGCAAGCTCTTCTTAAACTCAGCGAGGCATTTCTTCAAACCCTCCTAAATGAAAAACAATGATTATGGATTAGATTTCAACAAATCAAAATTCATATACTAAGCCTATCTGCACAATAATGTCATATTTGATAGACTAACATTTTTAGCAAGTAAAAGGCCTTTTAGTATCATTCTAAAAATGTCCACCTGCAGGTCATAGAAAACGTATCTTTTAGCTGTGAAATATTTAAAGATTTTTATAAAGTAAACAAGAAAAAACATGTCTTGTTACTGTCATACTTCAATATTAAGATTCACTGGACTAATTCAACTTCGGTAGGGATGCACCAATATGAAAATTTTGGCCAATACCGGTATGGGAATTATTTATATGTCAAAGCCAATAAACGATATATTGTCCAATAAATCTAAATATATTTTTTATATGATTCTTGAGAGCTTGATTACAAAAACAAAAGTCTCACAATTAAAAGCCATGTCCAAAGCACACAATTATAATGTTCTCATAATTTTATGCAGCCTATATAGCACATGTATGATCAAGAGCCATCATACTGTATGAGCAATAAAAGCCCGATTTATCAAATATGATACAAAACCTAAAAAAAATTACTTGTTTATATTCTTTCTACAATCTAAAGATTTGGTAAACAGTTCCATTTAAATATTTTACATGGTATCATCATACAAATTATGTGAGTTATTAAGTGTTAGTCATAAATAAGGGATGTGAATGTGTAAAAGCAGCTATGGTCAACTCACCACATTGTTAACGGCTTTCTTTGGCTCATCCAGAGGAATATTCATTCCAGGTTTAAGCAAGCCCTTGGCGAAAGCTTCTTGCAGCTGATCAAAGACAATTAGATGACAAAAATGTGTATTAAAATACGTACATGTATACACTTTAATTCTTCACGACTGGTTGTGTTGTTAATTCGTCGCATGAAATCGTGTTCTGAAGTAAAACTGCCTAATGCACTATATTCTCACCTCGTCGTCTGATAACTCCTCATCGTCTTCGTCAGAATCAAGCCCCAACTGGGGATCCTCATCTATTTCTACCATTATCAAATAATATAGAAATGAAATTAGACAAATAAATAAAACAACAGAGGACTTCGCAGCATCCAAACGCTTCACGTGTGGACACTGCTGCTTCTTGTTGGTGTGCGGAATATTATAATCCTGACGGAAACAGAAAACGACAAAGAATGGTTCCGCTGCTGGGGTACTTACTTTTTTTGTATTTATGGTAAGTTTATGGCACACGTGCATCATTTTTAAGTTTATATTAATATTTTTACGTTTTTATAAGTTTATATTAATATATTTATAAGTTTATAATGACTATATGTGATATATATGTTTATATTAATATGTATATATAATATAAATGACAAAATGTCAGGAGCCCCCTCAGTGTTCAGGTCAAATAGGTCAGGGGACGTCTACTCCAAACCCCATGTGCAAAACCATCATTATGTGAACAAATAGCCAAATGTTATATTTAATATATATATTAAATATAATATAACATATATATTTATATTATATTATAATATAATATTACAGATATATTTAATATATATGTTATATATATATATATATATATATATATATATATATATATATATACATATATAAAGAATGGAATCATAGAATCATAATACATGTATAAAATGCATGTGTGTAAGCATTTTAAGTGATAAAATAAATCCATCTTGAAAGTTGCTTATGAACGCAGTTGCTCTACTTTCAATAGGGCGAATTCAAGTAAAATGAGCCACTTGATGCTAAACATGTAATTTATACTTGTCTTTATTACTTTTGTAAACTTTAAGCTCCCGCTTTGATATTTTAATTGAATTCAGTTCATATAATGTGTTATTAAAATAACAATACTCTAAAAAAATATTTCTGTTATCTCTAACACTTTAAATTAACTGTAACTCTGTCCATATAAAGCTTTCATGCCAAAGGCCATTTAAATTATAAATTCTTCTGATTCCTTTTCACGTCATGATTTCTGGTGCGTTCGTGCGTTGTATGGGCGCCATCATGTGGTCTTAATTGAGAACTGCAGCTGCGTTTTGATCATCTTAAAACATGACAAAACCATTCTTACTTCGAAATAGTAAATTGGTTATAAATATTCGTTTTAAAAAATCTCGTTACAGAGTCTCACTACAAACCACACCAACGTCGTCAGATCCCCCTAGGACGCGTGAACCTTTAACTTTTAATTATAATGCCTCTCTGTCCCTTTCCGTTAGTTGTTACCCTAGTAACTAATCAACACTGCAGCGTTATACAGAAGCAAACGAAGCAGACAACGCGCTTAAATCTTACTTTTCTACAACTGTTAGCAAATAATTTTGTCAGATGGCTACAGTAGTGGCACAGTCTCATTATATATTTGGATTGCGGACAGGAGTGAGGAATAATTTGTTGTATTTTGACGAGCAAACCATCATATTTCCGTGCGGAAACAACTGTGTGCGCTATAACATCAACCAAAAATGCCAGAAGTTTATTCCAGGTAAACATTAATCTTTAACGTTACATACTTCACACGTATTCTACGTTATATCTTATGTGATATAAAATAGACTTGTCTAGTAGCCCATACACTATATCATGATAAAATTATGTCATTATCACTTGTCTCACTAGTCTTAATATAAATATTACTGGTTATTAACTGTATTTCTTGTGAATATCTGACTCATACACTCATATGGGTCATATTTCTCTCAATATCAAATGAAAGAAATAAGAAGTTATATTTTACTATAATACAAATAAATAAAATGTTTAATTATGTTAAATATTATAAATATAAATCTTGCCTATACATTATGGTAAATGTAATCTACTATTTTAATTTATAATTATTTTAATCAAAAGAAAAAAAAATGTGTTACAGGATAGTTTTTTTTTTCTTCCCATCTGTGTTTAACTGTCATGCAAATAGCATACTAAGGCAAATAAACAAGTAAGGAATAATTGACTTCAGGCCGTTGAATTATTTGGAAAATAATGCACACCAGAGGTGGTAATGTAATGTGGTCACAACGCAAAGTTTGTTTGCCTTGGTATACTATTTGCATTTATTTTATGATTCAATTTGACCTGGACATGTTTTGCAAGAATGACCCATCATCAGACTGTCTTTAACTGTATTGGTGACCAACATCTGTTTCCTGTGTTCTACTGTCTTGTCTGTGTCGGCACAGGTACCGAGAGAAGCCAGGGCATGAAGGCTTTGGCCATCAGCACAAACAGGCGTTATCTGGCAGTGTCTGAATGTGGAGAGAAAGCCACCATCACTGTGTTTGACCTGCAGCACGAGCAGAACAGGAAGAGGAAGGTGTTGACTGGAGGAGAGATCCCAGCGGATGAGTTTGTCTGCATGGCCTTTTCTCCCGACTCCAAGTATCTGATCGGTCAGGCAGGAGGACCAGACTGGACTCTCTTCCTCTGGATGTGGGAAAAGAAGAAGCTGATGGCCACTGTGAAGATGGCCACCAGCGGCCCCATAAACCAGGTAAACACAGTTAACTTTAAATGATCACATTTCACTCCGAAATCAAATGAGAAACACAAGACACATTTTCCATAAAGAAATGATAATACACTCTAAAAAATGCTGGGTTGTTTTAACTTACACATTTAACCCAATGTCCATATTTTATCCAAAACTGGGGTAAAACAACCCAGCATTTTCCCACCTTGTCATTATTTTAATGATTGAACATAACCCTAAGCAACCAAAATTATCATTACCGTAATGCTGGGCATTTTACTTCAGAGGGTGTTTGCTTATGTAATTAATAATTCTGTCATTTGTGATTATGTAAAACAAATATATATTTTGTATATAATATAATTAACTACTAAACTATTTTTTAAAATCACCTTAAATTAAAGGTAGTAGAATATTTACCAGTACTTATCAATGCTATTTAAAGTATTTAATATTTTGCATTACATGAGAATTATGGTTATTTTTTTTGAAAATAATGAAAATAAAAAGAGATAATATGGTCGTGTTCTTCAAGCAAAACATGATTTCTTATTTATTTCGATTTTTGGGAAGAAATATATGACCCACATGTGTTCTTGATGGGTCTGAGTCATGAATTATGAGTAAAATGAATTATGATTTCTAAATCTTAGCACATGGTATATTAGAATCAGGGATATCGCCATTAAGTAAAAATATTGAACCCCTTTTTTTTAAGCTGAAATAATATATTATAAATCATATAATTATTAGATGAAAAAAATTAGAAATGCTAAATTGAAGCTCTAAAATGACTAACAGGAAATTAAATAAAATTAATGGGAATTTTAAAACTAAAATTGAAATGAGATTTTGATAATTTGATTTAGTGTCCATGACAACAAATGAGGGACAAAGGCAGAAACATAATATTCCAAACTAATGTGATTGTGAAAGAAGCAAAATTACATAAATAAACTAAATGAGAAATGGAAATATAAACATAAAAGTTAATTTAAAATTAATATATACTGTATATAAAACCTGACTGCTATATACATGAAAAAACAACTGCTATATATATGAATTGTATAAAGATGAATGCTTACTATAATAAAATGTTGGTCTGTAGTCCCTGGAATAAACTTCTGGCATTTCCACAATATGATCGTTCGTACATCAACAAATAACAAATTATTATAAAGTTTAAGCACACCACCCTTATGCCATATAAAACAAAATACATCCTGTTTTTCATATCCTCATTACCGTAATGCAGAATTATTTAATGAAGTAATCTGTTATTTTGAAGACAGGTCAGAAATACTGCATTGTTCAAGCTTTCCTAACACAATCTATCCATTCCCATTCACAGGTCAGCTTCAACCCTCAGGACAACACACAGATCTGTGTGAGCGGAAACGGGGTGTTTAAGATCTTCCGCTATGCTGGAGAAACCCTGAAACAGTCCAGCACATTTAAAACAGACACCCACAACTTCCTGTGCCACACTTGGATATCCACAGAGAAGGTGGTGGCCGGAACAGAGACAGGTCAGCTGATGATGTTTGAATCAAGTCGCCTTCGCTGGGAGATTAACCTGGCGTCTGTGCAAAAGGCGAAGAGGTGAGTGGAATGAGCTGTGAGGTCATGTGCTGATGACATCAGCAGGGTCACACACTCTTCTCTTAAAACATACTTTTCGCACTCAGACATCCTGTCACTCATCTCACGATTTCTTAAACCTTATAACACATCTAGGTTATTAGAGATTAAGATTTTTTTTTAACCTGAAATAGTACATTCAAATAAATACATATCATACAAAATACATTTCAGTTGTTTTATTTTTTCAGATCTTTTAAAATTATTTTTAGCATTTGAAAATAAAAAAGTTTGAAAATGAAAAAATTCACATTTCAATCTGTTTCTGTTTAGCGGTGAACATTTGCAGCATGAAAAATGGATCATTTATTTATCAAAAAAGTAAAGGTTTATGGAAATAAAATGAATATATTTTGTTAGAAAACATTTCAGAGTAATACTACTAGACCGCTTGAGTTAGCTTGAGTTAGCCTGTCGAATTTTGTCCAAAACCTACTTTTGCAAACTAGTCCCTGGTTTTTCACCTTATCGGAACTAGACCAGTCTAGTACAATTCTCTCTTCTCTGGACTCTCTAGATCAATAATTATCGAAAAAAAGTTGATATTTTGCATTTGACTGGCTACAACAGGGTCATTTAGAAAGTGGTCCGTGGCAAAATACAATCAAAAACCAATAAATACCAAAGGAAAAGTCAGAACTTCATAAAAATTGATGTGTCCCAACATGGTTAGAAAGCATGCAAAGTTTCGTTACGTGAGTTTTTGTGAATATTATGGGGAAAGTTGTAGTGGGAATGACCCACGCGAAAGGATTTTTTTCTTTTAAAACATGTACAGTAAATCATTTCAAAACAGTAAATGTTGTTTTTATTGTGTTTAAACATGCTATAATTTGGAAATATTGAAAATATTAATATGAAATATTATTTTAGGATTGAAAGCAATAAAATCTATACATAAAAGGCATTAGAAACATGTGAAATATCAACCCGATCTCACGACCAAGTCGTACGAATTCGACGAATGATTAAAAAGTGGCTAATTCGTAACAATTCATACGACCTCACACGTACGAATTAGTACGATTTTGCTAAATCGTACATATTTTACGAATTGGCCAATTCGTATGAATTCGTCCGAATTACCTACCCCTGACCCCGCCCCTAAACCTAACCATCACGTGGGTTTAGACAAATCGTAGGAATTAGTACGAGTGAGGTCGTACGAATTAGTACGAATTAGCCACTTTTTAATCATGCGTCAAATTCGTACGAATTGGTCGTGAGATAGTGTTGGAAATATTTAAAACGTTTGTAAAAGCATTTTTTAATGTGACGTTCAAATTTCCAAAGAATGCAATCAAAATATGTTATATAAAAATCACACCCTGGCACATAAAAGTGTCACAAAGTAAAAAAAAAAAAAAAAAAAAAGTGTTATAATTGCAACAGTGTAGTATATAAGTTTATTGAGTACTAATATGTCATGTGACCAGTTTAGAGAAACAAAGCCCTGATTGTTTTGATTATTATCAGTGTTTTATCTTTCTGGTACATTTAATTATGATCTATAACCAGGTCTCCTTATGATGACATTGTTTTGGCAAAACAGTAGGCTTATTAGCAATATTTTTTAAACTCTAACATACATCATACTATGAATGGGGATTACTTTTTGTATGTCTATTCTTGAATTATCTCGCAGTCAGTCAGAAAAGCAGGACTCAAACGAGCCATCCTCTGCCCTGCCCCGGGTGACAGCCATTGTAAGTTATTCTAGTGGATTCGTTTGTTCCGCTGGCCCTGGAACGGTGTGTTTGTTTGAGAAAATCGAGGAGGAGGACCAGTACAAGAAGACCAAAGACATAAAGGTGCAGTGCCATGACATATTTCCATATTCAAATGATCACGATAGTGTTTCGGGGCCAGTAGATCCTCACACTGTTTCCTCGTCTTGTCATCTCAGATTCCTCCAGAGGTGTTTGGTAATGATTCCAGTTCTGCAGAGCATCAGGAAATCAGTACTCTGTGCATCAGTCCATCAGAAGAGACCCTAACCGCCAGTACAGACCGCGGGCAGCTCTACACCATCCAGCTCTCCATCGTTGAGTTAGAAAAGGTGCCGTTTGTTCGTCTTAGTGGTATTTTATTTTCATTTATATACTATCATGGCTACATTTGGTGTAGGATTGCACAACGCATTCTCATCCCAAAGCGCCATATAGGACGCTTTTGCAAAAGCGTAAATATCCAACGCACATGGCACCCTTTAACGTCTAATGAGACGCTTCGGTTAATGGTTAAGTTTAGGTATGGTGTAGGGTAAGGGTTAGACCACTAGGGGGCGCCTTCTGCCCAAATATATCTGCGTCTCATTTCACGTTAAAGGGTGCCATGTGCGTTGGATATTTACGCTTTTGCAAAAGCGTCCTATATGGCGCTTTGGGCAACCCGGTCTCATCCCAAGACGTCATATAACTGACGTTTTGGGACGTCTTTTGACCATACGTCAATATTCGCCTTTTTAGGGCCCCCTTAAACGTCGGTAGATGAGGTTATGGGATCCTAACTCTACCCCATACCTAAACCTAACCCTAAACCTAACCCGTCACCTAACTGACGTTAAAGGTAAAGCGTCAGTTGTATGACGGCCCGGGATCGCTATCTACCGACGTTTAAGGGGGCCCTAAAAAGGCGGATATTGACGTATGGTCAAAAGACGTCCCAAAACGTCAGTTATATGACTTTTTGGGATGAGACTGTGTTACTTTGGGATGAGAACGGGCTCGATTGCAGGTATTGCACACAATTAGTTAATCATGTTAGTCTAATTTTAGTTTTAGTTAGGCTTTAAATTCAACTTATTTTATCTTCAATAATAAAATAAATAAATAATTTAATATTTTATATTATTTCAGGTATATTTTAATGAACAAACTTGTTTTTAATAGTTTTAGTTCACAATGATTACCCTGGTCTGCCTTGGCCGTCTTTGCTGTAGCATTGTGTCCAACAAAACTTCAATCAGTTTCTGCTCTTTTTATAACTGTGTGAGAGCTATTGTGAGGAGCAAGACCAAAATCTCACATCTTCCCGTAATAGCAGCCGATCTAAGAGATGATCTACACATAGTTCTGTATTTATCCATTATACCTGTCATGACTAATTCTGCTCTTTTTCCTATTGTTTTATCAGGGTGATCGTGCTCATTTTGAGTACCTGTCTCAATCGTTCCATTCCAGCACTGTCACCGGTTTGTCCACCTGCATTCGCAAACCGCTCATTGCTACCTGTTCCCTGGACCGCTCAGTGCGCATCTGGAACTTTGAGACCAAGTACGTTTAGCTTTGTTAGAGAGACATAGTGTTGTTTCCTTCTGCTTTATCATCTCTCATGTTTGAGAGCTTTGTTTGTCTCATGTCTCATAGAGACATTGTTTTCATTTTGGCTCTTTATGCTCTTGTAAGAGTCTGTAAAAGCGATATTTACAAATTATCATATTTTTAGCATATTTATCATAATAAAATATGATGATTAATAATGGTCACTTTGCGAAAATATCCACATCTATGCATTTCAAATTGTGTCTTGGTTAGTGTTACAAATCTTATAAACAGTCATTTTAAATTCTAATATTTCTTTTTTAACAATTTGACTGTATTTTTGATCAAATAAATAAAGCCATAAGTCATAAGTTTCAAATTACATTCTTAATCAGCCTTACAGTCGTTAAGTGTGTCCCCGTCTTAGCAGTTTATTGCAACAAGCCCCAGGTCTAAGCCGTCAGGTCTTTATTAGCAGGGATACTGTTGGATATATCCAATAGAGTTAATGTTTGTTGTCCAGTGATTTAGAGATGTTCAAGGAGTTCCAGGAGGAATCCTACAGCGTAGCTCTTCATCCCACTGGACTTTTCATCCTGGTTGGATTCTCGGACAAACTTCGTTTCATGACTCTGCTCATCGATGACATCAGGACTTTGAAGGAGTTCACTGTACGCAGTTGCCGTGAGGTGCGTCTCTGCATGTCTGTTCAAATTTGCTATTATCTATTCATTCATGCATAGAAAGTAAGGATTCTTCTCATTCATCATATTCCTTTACACCTTGTTGATTGACTGGTGGCTAATTTTCCATACATTTGTTCCCAGTGTGTGTTCAGCAATGGGGGCCACTTGTTTGCTGCTGTCAATGGAAATGTGATCAACATCTACTCCACCACTACGTTTGAGGACGTCCTAAATCTGAAGGGACACAATGAAAAAGTATGTTTTCTGAAATAAATAGTTCACCTAGATTTGAAAATCTATCCCTGGGAAAATCACTCTGGTGAAAAAAAAAAAGCTGTACTAAAATGTATTTAAAATACATTTATTTCATTGTTAAGTGTCATTTAACACTCAGCTCAGAGTTTAATTGGGTCGCTTAAAATTACTTAATTCCATTGTTAAAGTTACATGAACAAATTATGTTTGTTTAACGTAACCCAGTTAAGTGGATCCTGTTTACATAAAAAAAAGTTAATTCAACATATCATACATTGTAGTTTATATACATTTCAACTGGGTGGGATCAATTACATTAAGGGGGCGTGTAAATGAATCAGCTCAATTGCAGAGATGATGATTAGATCACTCAAACCTTAGCATTATCATAGAGACAAAGGCCCATCTGTACTTTTTAGAAGTGACAAAAGGTTAATATCAGCAAGCAGGATTGCTTGACTTAATCTTAAAACACTGTGTATAGTATAAATACTATTGTATTGGAATCTAACTAAACATTTAATGAATTTGAAATACTACAAGACTAACTGATATAAATATTCTTATTAATACTTATTTTGAGTGCTTCTTTATTGCACAATGCACATTTCTAATATCAGCATTAGTAAGTCAAGTCAAGTGGTCCTACTTTATATTAAGTGGCTTTAAGTACTATGTACTTACATTGAACAATAAGTACAATGTATTATTGTGTTCCTGTTGTATTGTAAAACACTTTTGCTGCTATTGAGGTCGGTTTAAGGGTAGGTTAAGGTGTGAGGGGAGGGTCAACTGTGTAATTACAAATGTAGTTACATAAATTAATTATAGCTGTAATTACATGCTGGAATTTAAAAATGTAAGTACAATGTAATAACATGTATGTACACAATAATTCCATTGTATCAAATTATTAATTTCAATGTAAGTGCATAGTACTTAAAGCCACTTAATATAAAGTGGGACCAGTGCTTTTTACAATACGGATTGTATCCAAGCTGTTTCACAGTGATAACATGAAAATAATACAACACAGATCAATAATATTGTTGAATATTAAATGTCCTCAACTAAGCAAGCCAAAAGCAAGTCAACAGTAGCAAGTAACCAAAACTCCATCAGGTGATTGAATGGAGAAAAAAACCTTGGGAGAACCCAGGCTCAGTCGGGGGCCAGTTCTCCTCTGGCCAACGAAAGAACAGTGATTACAAAACAAATTGGATCGAAAAATTAAGAGAATTTGTCCATTTCCATCTGTTTGGAAGTCGAAGTAATCATGCCGGTTTGGAGACGAGATGTTGAGGATCAGTGCCGATGGCTGTCGTGTCGATGAGGCCGGGGATGGGTCCAGGCGCAGGTCCACCATAGAGGGTCCCTCGGGATAAACAGAGAAACTAATATTAGCGTAGACGCCATCCTTCTTTTGATGTACCAAGTACATCAGGATTTACGGGACGTGTTCCCGGTTCCGGCTGATCTAAACTATGCAGCCTAATTTGAATTTAGGAAGTCTATAGTGTGTTATGTGTATGCTAGGCCAAAAAGATGTGTTTTTAGTCTAGATTTGAACTGACAGAGTGTGTCTGCTTCCCGGACAATGTTAGGAAAATTGTTCTAGAGGAAATGCTTTGATGCTAAATAGGAAAAGGATCTCCCTCCAGCAGTCGATTTAGATATTCTAAGTCGATTTAGATAATATATAATGATATTATACACTGTAGGCCTATAATATCAGTCTTTAATGGCAAGTCTTTAAAATGTACCTAAATTATACTTGCATTAGTTCCACTTTAGCACAATCAAATAAACTTAAATATAGCTTTAGATATACCTCAGCACTATTTCCGGATAACTTCCGATTAAAATTAGTTGTTCCAATTTAGCGGACTTCAAGTATATCAGTTATAAAAGTACTATCGCAGGGTATTTATATTAAGTTCATCAATACGTCATTTTATTTGTAGTATACTTAGTATAAAATAAATGTTTTTCATAAATACATATTTTTTTACTAGGGCAGTTTACTATTCCTCATGTTGTCCCAATCATAATTGTATATTTCTTTTTGATGTGAAATATGATATTTTGAAGGAAGAAATCCACAGATGTTGTGTTGCCTTGTTAAAACTTGACTCTTTAAACAGTGTTACATTCCATATTATGGTGCCTTAGGTGCGAGCCGTAGTGTTCAGTCCTGATGACAGTCGTCTTGTGTCGTGTGGCATGGACGGGGCGGTGTACGAGTGGAATACTCTCACTGGTACCCGAGAGTCTGACAGCGTGCTCAAGACCTGCAGCTACACAGGGGTCACCATCTCCCCTGATGCCAAGACATTCTTTGCTGTTGGGACAGACTGCACTTTGAAGGAAATCCAAGACTGTCAGGTGGGGACATGAATGCAGTCTCGAAAGACAACTGTTTTTTCACTGCAGATCTTGATTCAGTATAATTTAGTCCTTTAAATCCACAGTTTTCAAACGGTTTTCAGTATATCAGAATTTATTTATTATATGAAGGGAACAAGATATGAATTGTCTGAAGAAAGATGTGCAGGCATGCTTGATGCATGGCTTCTCGTCCCATCTAAGTAACCCTTACATGTTCACTTTCGAGGGAACTCATGCTGCATCAGTTGTTGTCCCTATGGGTATGTTAATACTCACTACATTATGCTGACCAATGCCTTCCTGTAAGCTGTGAAGTTACCAAGCACAATCTTGTCAGGCCAATCACCAAAGAACTTAATTGGCCTTGACCAAGAGTTAAACTAAGCATTAGTACCCAATAGGACGCATTCCTGTGACTTTCTAGCCTTGCTACCAAGGGTTAGCCTCAGTGTAATAGGCACTAGCAAAAGCTTGCTCAATTGTTTCTGAAATGGGAACTTTTGCAAAATGCACCACTCAAGTTAAAGGAGTCGTTCACTTAAAAAAAAACTTTTGCTGATAATTTACTCAACCCCATGTCATCCAAGATGTCCATGCCTTTCTTTCTTCAGTCGAAAACAAATGAAGGTTTTTGATGAAAACATTCCAGGATTTCCTCCATATAATGGACTTCATTGGTCTTCAAGGTCCAAATGAGAGTTTCAGTGCAGCTTCAAAGGGCTTTAAACGACGCCAGACGATGAATAAGGATCTTATCTAGCGAAACGATCGGTCATTTCAAAAATAAATAAAAAAGTTTAAGTTTTATAAGCACAAATGCTCGCCTTGCTCTGTTCTGTGATGAGCGTTCGTGACTCTCCTGTTCAAATTCGTTCTTTTTTCGAGTCATGACTCGAAGGGTCCTAGATAAGATGTCTGGTGTCGTTTAAAGCCCTTTGAAGCTGCACTGAAACTCTCATTTGGACCTTGAAGACCAATGAAGTCCATTATATGGAGGAAATCCTGGAATGTTTTCATCAAAAACCTCCATTTCTTTTCAACTGAAGAAAGAAAGACGTGGACATCTTGGATGACATGGGGGTGAGTAAATTATCAGCAAAAGTTTTTTTTAAAAAAAAGTGAACTACTCTTTTAAGTCCAATTTAAAAAAAAAAAACACACACATTTCTAGACCTTGCACTCTTTTTTCCGTTCCACTGACCTGCGCTTATGTTGGTTCTGTTTGAACCAGCCCTAACCCTGCTTAACCCCAATCTGATAAATTGGGAAGGGTGACAGATGAGAGACTGAGCGTTTCTTGCAACTTAACCATAGAGTATACAATATTCAAACCTTCAGAGGGGAGCATATGGTTCTGCTTTAAAGCACCGTCTGATGAATGGGGAGGATGCGACATCGTCCAAGGTTGAAGCAGGTCAATACTTATAAGATAGATGAGAGAGTGCCGACTGCTCACTGCAGTTTAATCCACACCCGCATTCATCTATCAACCTCTACACTCATGAACATTTTGACAAATTAGCATGAACTTGCTTTAATCCCCAATGGAATAAATTGGGCATGGTGAAAGATGAGAAAGTGGCCCAATTCTTTTGACTTTGACCATCTGAGTTCTCATCTGCCAACCTCTACAATGAAATAGAGTACACTACAACCAACCCTTGAGAGGGGAGCATGTAAACCTACATTACACCTTAATCTGAAAATTTGAGGAGGATAATAGGGGAGAGTAGGCCAGGTTTTTAGCTTTTGCAACTTAAATATGTCAGTTTCCCATGTCTAGCTCTGTACTTATAGAGATTTACTGCAATCTCTCAATCAACGAATTGGGGAGTGTGACAGATTCTTAACTGTCAAGCTCAACACCAATATAGATATTTTTAGCTCAAATTCGTCCAATTAATTGGGGAGGGTTGACCAATTGCCTTAGAATAGCTTTATGTGAGGAAAAAGCTAAAAATTAACCAGAAATTGCATATTTAAAGATGCACTTTGATTTTCAGTTACCGCACACTTCTAGTAGACCTAATGATTGAGAGGCATTATTTTTCAATACTTCGTTATTTGTGAAAATCCCTTTAAATATAGCATCTCACAGCTCATTGCACCAGGTTTGACATCAGTGGAGTCAAATGGTTGTCACATTTCTTGTGAACATACTGTATGTGGCGCTGCAAATTTGAGTCTTTTGGATTAAATGGAAACCATCAATGATAATAAAACAGCAAATAAAACTGTATGATGATATTTTTGCTGCAGATCCTTAGGGAAGTGCCATCAGGCGACGTGGTTTGCACCACTGTTGCTATGTCTCGTTCAGGACGAGCGCTTTTCATTGGAACCTCCACTGGGACGGTGAGGGCCATCAAATACCCTCTACCCATCCAGAATGCCTGGCTAGAGTACCAGGCCCATGCTGGACCTGTCACTAAGGTTTGCACTGCTAAAAATCATTGGAATTAAGTTTCCTTTGAGCTCCTAGTCAGAGGTCAAGCATGTTTTTCATTAATGCCTTTATCTTTTGTCTATAGATGATTATCACTTTTGATGACCAGTTCCTCCTAACAGTCTCAGAAGATGGTTGTCTTTTCATCTGGAAAATCATTGATAAAGAGGGACAAGGGCTGAAAAGAGAGAAGGAATTAAAATACACAGAAGAGATCCTCGTCACCAAATCAGAACTTGAAGAAAAGGTAATCTGAGGAAATATTTTCCCCTGTGTTGATCATTTCATTTTTATGTTGGTCATTATTTTCCTTTGTGTTGGTCATTTGTATTTTTTTGCAACAAAAATCTGCAAAATCTGTTATACTTTGTGGATGTTGTAAAGTAGCATTTATTATGCTTAAATAAAATAAAAAAAAACATTAAGCTCAGGTTTTGAGGTCTTCAAATTAGTAATTTTGGTCTTGGATTCATCTCAATGCTGCATAAAACGTGCATTTAAGAGATATTTTAGAAAATATTGTGTAATGTCATTGATATGGTGAAGGTAAATGGCAAAATGAACATGTTGGACCATCTTGCAGAATAAAATGATTTTCGATCTGAACACAAAAATGGATGAGCTCCAGGAGGATATCAAGCACCAGATTAGCCTCAAGGACATGGCCTACAAGGAGAAGATCAATGAACTCACTGAAAAATATCTCCAACAGAGCAGTTCACTAAATGCTGAGAAAGAGGTCAGTTTCAGGAGACCCAAAATTATATTTCTATTTCATAACACAAATGGCTTATTAAAGGAATAGTTCTAAAAATGTTCTCACCTTCATATTTTTCCAAACCTGAATTAGTTTCTTTTTTCTGTTGAACACAAACAGAAGTTATTTAAAAAAAAATGTTGATAACTAAACAGTTGTTGGCACTGATTTACTTCCATATTAGAAAAAAAAAAAATACTATATGGAAGTCAGTGGATGTCGTCAAATGTCCGGTTACCAATATGCTTTCAAATATCTCCTTTTGTGTTCATCCGAACAAAGAAACTCATACAGGTTTGGAACAACATGAGGGTGAGTAAATGATGACAATCCTTTTTATAGTTCATTTTCTATTACAGGTCCTGAAGACAGAAAAAGAGAAAGAGAAAGCAGCCCACGTTAAAGCTCTGTCAGACATCTTAGAGAAACATGATAAAGAGCTGCAGGACAAGGGTAACATATTTCATTCATTTTTACAATCTTAATGATAAACGTTTACACTACCAGATACAGCAGTGGATCTCAACACTGTTCAAGACGTAGTCGAAGGTAGGTTCAGACAGCGTGATAATACTGAATTGAGGTCGCTTTCATGTCTTCTTGCGTTTGAGCAGACATATTCAAACAAAATTGTTAAAATGCCCGTCTTGGCAAGTATTCTTGTAAACATAGTCAGTAATGCCTTAAATGAGTGAAAACAGTTGAGAAATAAAACGAACTAGTGCAAAGTGCCCGTGCAAAATCAGTTTGTGTGTGCGTTCTTAGTTGTTGTTTGTTTGGTCTATTATTGTTTGTTTGGTGTATTTGAGTGCTCATTGTTACAATTACACAGTAAAAGTTCAATGACATTTTTATTTGTGCCTGATACTGATACTGACATAATGACATACAATAAATATGGAAAATTGAACCACACAATTCAGGGAGCAGACCACACAGTGAAGAAAAAGCTACTTAAAGGGGTCATATAATGGTACATGCACTTTTTTTCAAGTTGATTGTATTGAAATGTGTGTTGGCAGTGCCTGTACACAACCATCATATAATGATCAAAATCTATCCAGTGTTTTTGTTTTAATCTCCTTTATATATTTTTCCCAGTCTCAAATCGAGCCATCTGACCGTGTGACGTCACACGGTCGGATGCCCCTCCCACGATTGTTGATTGATAGCAGCGTTTCAACACATCTTCGCCCTGAGCAAGCTGTCATCATAGTCCGCTGCTTTATTCGACCGTCTCTATGCTCACTAAGTGTGCATTGTGAGAGGGGGAGTGGCCACTCAGTGTGCAGTGTGTTGGGGGAGTGGCCACTCAGTGTGAGACGGGGGGTGGCCACTGCTGTGCTTCTTTTATTGATATTTTTAACAATATCTTTTGCATTTCTAATCCAAACAACGTCAAACTTTACAATGCACTTTCTCGTGCCCTTAGCAAGACAAGTTTGAACAACACATAAACACACACACACACACACACACACACACAGAAAGACGTTCCTGTAATCTACAGATATGTAACAGTATATTGGATCCATGCATTGGCTCTTAAACTGAAAGCAACCTAATATTCAGAGAGGAGAACATTTTGCTATACTTACTGATATTCTTTTTTCGTTTTTTTTTTATACATTTTTTTTGTATAGATTTTAAGAGTGGGTTGTCTTAGTTTAAATCATTTTAAGCCATCTTGAGGCTGATATAAGATACTTTTCTTTTGTTATTTTTTTCTATTTGCATTTTTTTTGATAGTTTTAATGACTTCACTGTTCTTTGAAAAATAGTGATACTAAAGAATCCAAGAGCTTTCTGAACTGATAGAATGAATGAATAATCAAGGCATTTTCTTTGCTCTTCCTTGCAGAACATGTATTAAGAGTATATATTTTCTGCCTTTTTTAAGGCTTCTACTCTTCTATTAATTGTTTATTATTAATTTCTTCTTTTTTTGATAGTATTTATGTTAGTATATGTAGGTCTAAAACTTTTTGGAAGATTCCACTGTACAATGTTTTATCGACAAGCTCATGACAACTTAAATCAAGACTGAATTAAAATAATAATGCTATTATTGTGATTTTAATGTAAACCAGTTTACAATCTTCAGAAGCAGCCCGTTCCCCTCTCAGAGTTACCCAGGCTAACTGAAGGTGTTTTTCTCAGAGTCAACCAGTAACCAGAGGCTCATGCTGGAATATGAGAAATACCTGGAGCTACAACTGAAGCTTCATAACGTTCAGCAGGAATGTGAGCAGCAGCTGCACAGCATGGAGGAGAGCAAGACCCGAGCCCTGGAGGAGATGATGCAGTCTTATGAGGCCCAGCTGGAGGAGAAGATGATGCTGTTGAAGCAGGTAAAGGCAACTACGAACACTTAATAAACTCCAGGATGAATTACATGTTGGTCCTGGCTGGTTTATGCTGGTTAGAGCTATTATAGTGCTGGTCTTGCTGGTGGACCAACATACTCATTTTGTCCTCCAGCAAAAAAACTGTTTCCCATGCTGGTGACTTCACCCTTTATTTTCAAATATTGTAAAAAATGTGTTGTTTTCCGTATTTTTCATAACGCAATGAAACATGCACATATTTTTTGCCCAGGCTGTCATACAAAGAAATTATGAACACATGCAAATACAACAGAGAACCAATGATATGTTGTAGTCATTGTATTCTTTGTTCTGTGAGCTTTTTGTTTTTCTATGCATTTTTTGTATGCATACACTGTAAAAAAAATATTGTTGGTTTAACTTAAAAAAGTAAGTAACTTGGTTGCCTTAAAATTTTAAGTTCATTGAACTGGAAAAAGTGAGTTAATACAATGAAGGAGATTAATTTAACCATCTGAAACTCAAAATTATAAGTTATCTGAACTAAATAAATTATTTAAGTTGATTTGACAAAAGAAAAAATGTGTGATTACTACACTGTAAAAAAAAATATTGTTGTTTTAACTTAAAAAAGTAAGTAACCTAGGTTGCCTTAAAAATTTAAGTTGATTGAACTGGAAAAAGTGAGTTAATACAATGAAGTAGATTAATTTAACCATCAGAATCTCAAAATAATAAGTTATCCCAACTTAATAAATTATTATAAAGTTGATTTGACAAAAGAAAATATGTTGTGATAACAAATCTTGATTTTTTTTTTTACAGTAAAATAAAACCTGTTGCTGTAGTTTGCCTTTTTGCCAAATCATTTATTCAGATAAATGTCTTAATCAATTTTAGTGTTTTCTTCTGCACTCATATATATATATATATATATATATATATATATATATATATATATATATATATATATTGTTGGTTTAATGGTAAATGAACTGCTTTTCATATTGCCTCACATTCACCCATTCACTCACTCATTCATACACCGTTTAATGAAACTTTAATTCCCCCCATAAAACAAAAAAATCCCCTCTGGACATCACTTCTGACAACTACTGTATGTTTAATAGTTTAATTATTCAGTCTTTGGCTGTCAACCTCCAAATAAAAAGACCACTTTATGACCCATATGTGATCTTTGTTCTATAAGTCTTGTGAAGTCCTATAATTGTGTAAGGATATTGAAACAGAATAATATCTTGCCCTTCTCTTTCCACCTTGCAGTTTGAGGATAAATCCCAGCAGCGGGTTCGGGAATTTGAGGAATACATAAAGCAAGAGGAGGTGGACACAGATATCGAAATCCATGGTATCCGCATGAAATACGAGCAAAATCTTCAGGAACAAAAAAGGGCCAACTCTAAGCTCAAAGTGGAATTAGATATCGCAGCAAAGTCGGTGAGTGACTCTAATTCGGTGTACAGTGTATAAAAGACGACATACTGTATATGCAGTGAGCTGAATCTTACGTAGGTTGGATGTGTCGTATAGTTTAATGACCTGCAGATGGAAATTCATAAAAGGAACCTGGAGATCGAGAAGCTGAAGCAGGAAGTGCAGAAGCTAGAGTCGGTGATCAAATCACTGGAGAATGACATCACTGTGCTTAAGGCCACAATTCGGCGTAAAGATGGAATTATGCTCGACAAGGTGAGCACACATGAACAGTGTTCATAATGACACGAGGAAAAGCAAGTCAGTTTTATTTACATAACTCTTTTCATATTGTAATAAACAATTTGTCTTTCTTATCTATGCTATCGTTGATCATTCTGAATGATAACAATAACAAATCATACGTCTCTCCTCGTCCATATTTAATGATTAATATTCAAGAGGCACTTTGTTCCAGTGATATTTCAGTGTGGGCACGGCTATCAGACGTGACTAACGGTCGAGTCTGATTAGAACTAAAATTCACATTAACTCTCTTGTCACTTTCTATCCGTTGTCTAAGCAGTTGTAGACGGATTACAAATTGCTAATTTCGCACCCTCCAAAGTCATAGAAACCCCTCCAAGTAATCCATCTATCATCTTTATTTTTAATACAGACATTAATTTGTATAGCACTTTTCATACATGGAATGCAACTCAAAGTGCTTCACAAGCATACAAACAAATATTAGGGAATACAAATTCACACAATGTCAATAAAAAGAAACATTTTTTTCATGAATGAGTGAAAGATGTGCATTTGAAGTTCACATGGTTGATAAATAAATGTATTAAGAGAATATATCAGAGCTTCAATTAGTTTAATTAATATTAAGTCCAAGGGACTGTATATGATAGGAATATCTGCTTTGTCTCAACAGGAAAAGAGCATCTCTGAACTTAATAAGAAGAATAGCACACTTAACAAAGGTCTCGAAGTGATGAAGCACAGGTTTGAATTCATGGTGGAGGAGATCGCTCCAAAAGGGAATCAAATTGAAGTGCTGAAGGAGCAGATCCTGGAGGTGTTTTACTGCATAAATATGTCTCATCCCTTCAACCAGTCATGATTTATTCAGCTCTTTCTGCCTGAGCCACAACAAGTGACTTTGCAACTACATGTTGGAACATAGTCAGTAGAATGTCCAAAGAGGACTATCGAAAAAAAGTGCTATCCAGAATACATTGTCAGATGTAAATTTTATATAAGCCAGGTTATTGATATGAACACAGTGATAAAACATGTGTGTGTGTGTGTTTGTGTGTGTTCCAGATGGAGGGAGAGTTGAAGGAGTTCCATAAAACCAACACAGAACTGGAACTGAAATTGAAAGAACTGAACTTAAAATTGAAAACCAACCACAAAGAAATGCACAAAGAAATGAAGAAGGTCAGAACTGTGAACTAACTGTTCCTTAAATTTAGAACCCACTATTTAATATTTCCTTTAATAAGTTAATAATTTTAAAAGAATTATAAAATTGGTCATTGAGAATTTTTACAGACTTAATAAACTCCTTATTAGTAGGCCCTAGTTATTAAGGTAGTTGTTAAGTTTAGGTATTGGGTGGGAATCGTAGGATTAAGGGATATAGAATATTATCTTACAGAATAAGGCATTAATATGTGCTTTATAAGTACTATAAAACAGCCAATATCCAAGTAATATGCTTGCTAATAAACAACTAGTTAATAGTGAGAAATGGACCACAAATTGTAACTGAGTGTTACCTAAAATTCATATTGGCCACTATTAAATGTTTTTTATTAGATGTTTTAAACCTTGAAAACAATTAACACTTAAATTAACATTATAAAATGTTAAATTATTTGTGAATATGTATTGGCATTTTTACCAGGGAGTTGATAAAGTATTGTAATTATATTAAAGTAAATAAATGTGATTCGAAACTTTTAAACAAGAGACTCTTCTTATACTCACGTACAATTTAAAATGTATTTTTCTTTTCTTTTACTCAAGTATGTTTTTAACCAGATACTTTTAATCTAAGGTGCAGTAAGCAGTTTCTGAGAAACACGGTTGAATTAAATAAACCCAAACAAACTCACCGCTAGGGTTGGGTATCGAGAATCGAGTATCGATTGGAACCGGGACTAACTTTTCGTTTTTCCCGGAATCGTTCAAAAGTTAAAATTTCGATTCCTAGTTTCGATATTCACAGTCCGCCGAGCGGAAGAAGAAACCGCTGAACAACACCAACGAAGAAGCGTCTACCGGAAGTGTTGGCATAACCGCGCGAGTCGAACATGAGTAGCTTACGTCGGCGGTCCAAAGTGTGGCTTCACTTTTCTAAAAATAACGAAATCGCGGCAAAATGCAAAATTTGTGACAAAAGGAGTATTTGTGACAGAAGGAGTATTTCCTTCAGAAAGGATTATTTCCTTCCGAAAGACCGTTGGTTAGCAAGGTTAGCTAAACTTTTTTGACCCTGCCTCTTAAAAGAATCGGAATCGAGAATCGTTAGGAACCGGAATCGAAACAAGGAATCGGAATCGGAATCGGAATCAGAATCGTTCAAATTCAAACGATACCCAACCCTACTCACCGCTCCCTTAATTTCTCCGCCCCCAAAATGCACAAACACGCAATGCAAGAGTGGATGTCTCTTTATTATAGCTGAAGTGAATGAATGAATGACAAGGCAGAAGATACAGCACACAAGAGTATATACATTACAAGCAAGGGTTTGTTAGTCGCCAGCAGCACAGCAGCTCCAGACAAACAATGGGACTCAATCCTGTCCCGTTACTGGAGATAAACTGAATATCTTGGTTCTGTGAAACTTAGCAAATCCAATCAATAGCAAAGTCACTCACATATGAAGCAGAAACAAGAAAGCGCTGGAAAGTTTGTTTTATAATAACGCGGGTGCTAAAGCTCTTGCCTGATCATAACCCTTCTTTTTCCTTCTCTCTTTTTTGTAATGTCTCTCAGCCATCTCTCTTTCTACAGTCTTACCTGAAATCTGTCTCTTGCTCATTCTCTCTCTCCTCCCCATCATGAGTGGACACGCCCCCTGCTGCTGATTGGCTACAAGTGTGCTGTGCTGCTCTATTCATATTCAACAGCATTTCTCAGAAATGTTCCTTTTTAGATTCATTTTTATGTACTTTATTTTGACACCCCTGCCAGAAATGATTTTCATGCTATTGCCAATAACCAATAAATGGCTGTTTTGTATATTCTATACAGATTTATCTCAAAAATAAAATACTATAAACTTAAACTAAAAAGTGAATTTAGGCCACAAATGATGTTACTTCTACATTATGATATACAGTACAGAAAATTTGAAAATATTCATTTTGATGTTTGCTAAAGATTACTTTTACCAGTATTATTTATTATGCATTATTTTTGTAAATTGTTTTTAGTTCATTAGTTGACAAATAAATATATATGAGTGACTGTCCTGCTGTCTTCTCTAGGTGCAGGACTTTGAGGTTCTGGTACAGAGATTTAAAGCTGACCTACACACATGTGTGGAATGCATTCAGGACCCAAAAAGACTGAAGGACAACGTTCGAGAGCTCTATAAATGTTACGTTCAGCCATCAGATGTGGTAAGCTCAAGGGTTGTTATTCATATTTCGGTTTGTTTTGACCTCCACTGAAGCCAGCTTGTGTGGTGTTTGTCTGTAGGTGGAGAAAGTGGCAGTGCACACAGATATGCAGTGGGAAAACAACAGACAGAGGGAGCACTATGAGAAGATCATCGCTACTATGAAAAAACAGATTAACAGAGATGCAAACATGTCTGAGGCCAACAATACGAAGCTCATGAAGGTGAGAGGAACAATATGACCGTGTGGAAATGAGTATCTTCAGTCTAAATAGGACACATGCATGTAGAAATCAAGCGTAGCGTGTGGATTTCTTGTGGGCCGGATTTTCCTTAAAGGAGTAGTTCACTTTAAAAAAACTTTTGCTGATAATTTACTCACCCCCATGTCATCCAAGCTGTCCACGTCTTTCTTTCTTCAGTCGAATAGAAATTAAGGTTTTTGATGAAAACATTCCAGGATTTTTCTCCACATTTACTGGTAACCAGACGGTTCAAGGTCCAAATGAGAGTTTCAGTGCAAACTGTTCAAAGGGCTTTAAACGGGCTTTTCCAGACAATGAATAAGGGTCTTATCAAGCGAAACAATCGCTCATTTAAAAAAAAAAAAGTTTACATTTTATGAGCTCAAATTGTCACAGCCGGTTGAAGTGAACAAGAGAGTAGTCCCATTTGCAGTATTTATTAAAAATACAAACTACAGAAACGTGAACTCAGGCACAAGAAACAAGATTAGGTCAGAACAACCAGCTCACAAAGACTACACAAGTCACACAACATGATAACGAGAGGGTCAAACACCTGGGAAGAGTATTAACACGCAGGGAACAATTTACTAAGAACATTACAAAACCACAAGACTAAACACATGACCAAATGAACCCAAAGAAACACAGAACTAAACACGTGACACAAATGGTCGCCTTGCTCTGTCCTGTTCGAACTCGTTCATCTAAATGAACGTCTCTTTTTCAGAGTCAATTCGTTCATTTCGTTCATTGAATGAACCAAATGACACGAAAAAAGATTTGTTCATCTTTTCGACCGAAGAAAGTGAACTACTCCTTTAAGTCACTGTTGGTGTTTGTGTGCAAGTTCTCACATGTGCCATCTGTGTCCAGCACAACGGAGTTCTTATAAAAGAGATCAATGATCTGCGTCAGGAACTGGGCACACTCCGAACGCAGCTGCACATCTACGAGAGTCAAACCAACAAGAACACCAAGGGCTCTGCTAACACAAGAGGTGACCCATGTTGACTTGAAACTGATGGTTTTGGTTTTGCGTTTTGTACATCTTTACAAATGTTAACCTTTCAGGATTGAAACAAAATGCCACTGGATAATAATGGACCAACTCAGATGTTCATGTTGGAAGTTCTCAGCTGCTTTTTTTCTGTCATGCTTCAGGTACAGCTTCAGCGGGGAGGGCTGGCTTGGTGACGGAGCAGAGTTTTGAAGAAACTGAGAAGATCATCCAGTTTCAGCGACGGGAGATCCATAGACTCAAGCTGGAGATTCTCGGTCAGACACCCACATCCAGTACAAAACTACCACCGCTTGCCAACTGAATGTACTTCTTGCTCTCCATGCCTCAATAAAGTGTATCAAATATATGTCATATGGGTGTTATTTTATGAAACGACGGAGAACACGACAAAAACAGATTCAAATAAATGTTCCAGATATTTTTAACTTGGGGTTTGAATGAATTTTGTGTATGAAAGAGGGTTATGAAGAATTTGAACGCAGAGCAATTTCTAAATGATCACCCATCAATCGAATAGCTTCACGTGTAATTTAAAAATCCGTAGAAACTCATTTGTTATTATTAAATTTTTTTTTGGAGTTTAGGGGTCTTTTATTTTTCAGTGATAAACGATCCAAACGTTCAGCCTGAATATTTTTTATATGATGAGCTTGAAATGTAATAAAATGACTTGGAAAGTGACAGAAATTCGTTGATTCTGTTTTGTGATGCAAGGAAATCTCATAGACAGTATAAGAATTGGACAGAGCCATCTCATTGGAACTCAATTGAGACAAGCGAAGCCCATTTTTAGCGATTTTTTTTAGGACTTCCGTTCCTGACGCGCCCGACTCAAACAGAGCTTGACGACGTAGATGTGACGTGAGCAACCGGTCTGTCTTCTAGTGGCTGTGGCATGAGAAATCTGAATCATTCCCTTCCGAAACTTGCATAGGCAGAGAGTGTGAGTAGGAGCTGTCCATGAGCTAGGAGCAGGAGAAACTTTTGCTAGGTATTCTGATAAATTATTATGTCATTTTGCCCCCACGTTTCCTTGCACAATGGTAAAAGAGGGACATGACAACATTAACATGGTAAATTAAGCAACCGCAACCCAGTTTTTTTATTATAATAAAGCCAGAACATGTTTCATTTTTAATACTTCAGAAAATCACTAGCTACCAGTAGCTTTCCTCATCAGACTGAAGACTTTGTCATTGTCCTTCATTGTCCTTACACTTTATATAAAGGGTTAGTTCACCAAAAAAATGAAAATTATTCCACAATTTATTCACCCTCGCCTCAAGCCATCCTAGGTGCATATATGACTTTGTTCTTTCAGCCAAACATAATTGGATTTTATCCCTATATTAAAAATATCCTGGCTTTTCCAAGCTTTATAATGGGAGTGAATAGTGAACTGTGATTTTGAAGCCCAAAAAGCACACCTATTCATCATAAAAGTAATACGGCTCCAGGGGGTTAATAAAGGTCTCCTGAAGCAAAGTGATGCTTTTTTGTAAGAAAAAATAATCATATTTATTACTTTATAAACAATAACCACCGGCTTCCGGTAATGCCTATACCCGAGTCAACCTCTGACCCGACACAGAAGGTCCAAGCAGAAAAGGCTTTCTGTCCTGTTTTTTTCCAATTATTCTTTTTCTGCCCAACAGTGTTGTAGTCGAGACCACCTCACTCGAGTCCGAGTCGACACCGAGACCAGAGAGAGTCGAGTCCGAGTCGAGTCCGAGACCAGAGACGGTCGAGTCCGAGTCGAGTTTTTTTACTGAATTTACTTAGAGTTTAAAAAATATGATCAGTTTAGGGTAAAAAGGCCACATAGTAGGTGGTGTTAAAAGTAATTTTATTACAATTTGTCATGCGCAGTTGCGCACTAGAAAATCACCAATCACTGGGCGTGTCAATCAATTTAAAGAAATATTTTATTAACATACATTAATAATCATGAAAAATATTTTTAATTGAACTCGAGTGGACTCGGGAATAAGTCCGAGTCCTAAAAAAAAAAATGTCCAAATGCACACGAGTCCATGACAAGACCAAGACCATTAAAATATGGTCTCGAGACCTAGTCCGAGACGAGTCCGAGTCTCGAGTACTACAACACTGCTGCCCAACAAATGTCTGGACATTAGAGATTGTAAGTTGTAGGGATCTCAAACTTGGTGAGATGGCACAAAATTTAACTCTTGAAACAGAAGGGCAGCCGCCGCTCGTCTGTACATAAAATATTCATCCAAAGACTTCTATGTAAACTGAATCTATAATAAATTGTAAATATGTTCAACATTCTTAAATACTAGTTAGATTCTACTTTAAGTAGTTAAGTGAGCAGGATATATTAAAATTTATGGCACGGCTCCACAGCGTATGAATTTCCTAGATTCGATACAAATGAGGTTTATGAAGAATGATGCCACACATGCTTTTCTGGACAATCAGCACATATAAACACTGAGAAGAGTGGCTCTATTGTTGCTGAGGCGAAGTAAACTTATGTCATGTGAGTGACACCATCCTTATAGTCACAAAACATCCATTATGCTGCAAGCGTGACATCAGAGATTCACTTTGTGGGATGTCCCTCCAGTCGGCCTATTGTCTTTCCCACAATGCCTTGAAAGACATCCTTGCTTTTCAGTGTCAGTCAGTCTGCCTGCTAAGTGCACACATGCGTGAGTGTGAGCGCTTGTGTGTGTTCTCCATTTGCGGACATGCTGTTTAGTGTGTCGTAAAGAAGACAATGAGAAACCTCTTATTGTCTTGGTGGAATGTGGCAGAAAACAACGGGGAAAGTATGTCATCGCCCCGAGTGCTTGGCACCAATGTCCAGTCAGCTTGCGCTGTGACACAACACAGAATGAGAGAGACAGGTAAACAAAATGACAAAGAAAGAGAGATGTGACGGTTACCAGTCCTGCACTGCAGCCAAAGCAAATGAGGATGGTGTGTGTGTGTTTCAGAATTAAGCTTGCTAAAATTTCACTTTCTAAAGCTGAAAGATGAATGAAAGTCTGCTGTTCAGGATACAAGAGGATTACGTTTGGAAATTTGATGATGTTGATTCAAAAGTTTGAATCAAGGATTGGAAGCATGCACTGAGGAAAGGTGAGGAAAATCTCCATTAGTTTTCCATTATCTCTGTGGTTTATAATGATGGATTTTATCATTTCACGTTTCAATAGTATAGACTTTATTTATGTAATGGAGGCATAGGTAAAGTTGTTTACCTTGTTTACCATTTATTTAGCATTTAACTGTTTTAAGACACTTGTTTTACTAAAGTAAAAAGGTAGATTGAGTTGTTATAGAGACATTGTAAACTGGCAGTGTCTCTTCACAAGTTTTCTTAATGCTTTTTACGGTTGTGTCGCAATTGAACCTTTATCATTTCAGATTGCAATTGTTCCTATAATTAATCATATATACTCACAAACTCATGAGCTTTGAAGGAATTAACTGAATTAGAGTGTTTACTGAAATCTGTCTACTGAATTAATTACAAATAAATAGCAAATGATGCTTTTTAAATCAATTATATATATATATATATATATATTTATTTATTCAATTATACAAATATATATATATATATATATATATATATATGAAGAGTTCAGATGCAAAAGCCTCTAAATGCCATTTGAAAATTGCTTCTTTAATGAAGATTTTTATCAAACTTGTATATTTAAGTTCAGTAATTTCACTTAAATAACAATTAATAGGTAATTATCATTGTCATTTAAGTGAAATCACTGAACTTAAATATACAAGCTTGATAAAAATGATCATTCTAGAAGAAAATTTCAAATGGCACTTAGAGGCTTTTGCATCTGAACTCTTCATATATAAATTATAAAAAAGAAGACTTTCATTGTTTTGCACACTGTTTTGCAACAAGTTCCATAAATAACAAGCTGCATGACTAAAGGCTCGATTCCCGATAGAAGTTTGATGGAGAACAAGAGTGAGCACAGAAGATGATGTTAAAGTATGAGTAGGAGTGAGATGTGCAGAAGGTCATATAAGTATGAAGGGGCAAATTTATTGTAGTGCCTTGTTAGAAGAAAGAAATTAGAATGAATACAATTTTTAACCCTGAGCCAATGCAAGTGTAGTATGGGAGCAATGTGTTATGTTTGGAGAGAAAATTTGATGGCAGGCCATAAAAAAACATTACAGTCATCAATACAGGAATTGACTAAACAACAAGAATCACAGTGCTCTTTACCGAGAGAGCCGGACGAAGTTGATTAATATTACATATGTGGAAATACTACAAACGAATGACACTGTTTATATGGGCTTCACCTTCAAATGATAAAGTAATGTCAAAGATGACACCCTAAACTTTTAACCTGTTTACAAACAAACACTGGAAAATTATCAATATTCACAGAGGAACATTTATATTTGGCCAGATTGGTTTTTTAACCAACAAGTTTTTCAGTATTAAGTTTAAGAAGATTTGATGTGAACCACTCTTTAATCTTAGCTAAACAATCTGAGAGGATAAATAGGGAGAATGTTTTGGAGGACAGTCAAAGTTGGGTGTCATTGACATAACAGTAGAATTAAATACCAAATTTCCTAAAAATATTACCAAGGGGTAAAAGATAAATACAAATAAAAGAGGACCCAAAACTGAGCCCTGTGGAACACCAGGTTTAATGTATGAAGGCTTTGGTCTAAACTGCTTTTACAAATTGAGTACGACCTGTAAAATAAGATCAAAACTAAGTCAAGGTGTGTGTGTGTGTGTGTGTGTGTGTCTGGCCTATATATACACACATTAAATATTTACAACTTTTTTTTAAATACATTTTAAGTTAAATGTGATTTTTTGGTAAATCTACTTACAACTAATAATAATAATATAATGAATATACTTATAGATTAATGACAACCTAGATACATAAATGCCTTAAACTTAACTTACGTTAATGCATTGAACCTTTTTGTAAAGTGTTCATATGTCTGACCAAACAGCAAACCGTCAGACGACCCTTGAGATGGAGCTTCTCCCTCTAAGTGTGATGAGTCCTGGAGCTCACCTTCATCTACAAGCAGACCCTTCATGGCTCCAGCGCCAAGCCGTGGAGGACCAGGTGGAACTGTGGTGGTTCAAAAAGCCGCACGTCTCTCTTGTGTGCTACTGCTTTTCAGTGGCCATGGTTCTGAGCCTGGGCTCGGCTGGCGTGGGGCTCCTCTCGACCGCCTCTTCTGCTGTTGGGGCCTCGGTGCTGTGGCGCTTGGGCGTAGGATCTACTCTCTGTCTCCTGGCTCTGGTGGTCCTCATGAAGCAGCTGCTCAGCTCTGCTGTGCAAGACATGGGCTGCATACACAGCCGCAGACGCATCGAGCAGCTGCGGAGTGGAGGAACGGCAGATCCCGTGCTGTTGCTCTTCACTGGCCTGGCGCTGGTGGTCTGTGGGACTACGCTTCTCAGTCTCACTAAGTCAGACATGCTGCTTTCTGGTGTGACCCTCCTGGCCAGTGGGGGCGCTGTGGTGCTAGGTGTGATGGCATATGGGGTGATAGTTTATGTGCAGGGAAAGAGAAATGCGAGAAGGCGAAGACGACGGAGGCGGAGAGTGTATACAGTGACGGGACAAAGGAACCATCCATGGAGGGATTCAACATCCAGTCACACTAATTTGTTATGAGAGATAAATTGGGAATTCCTTCTGCCCCTGGTTCCTACGTGATGATAAAACGTATTTGCACATATTGTTCTGTTAATTACTCCTGCAAAATAAATGGCATCATGTATTCCCTGCAGTTTGTCTAGAAAACATCGTTGACAATCAAACACCTCCAAAGCAAATAATAGCATTGCCATTTCTTGCTTAATGTGTATTTTCTGAGCGCCAGGCAATGGAACGCTCTTAGTTGGAAGTCAAAGACAAGTCGGAATATCCCATATCCATATGGAAGAATTCTTTATGGAAACCAGTATGTGCAGTATTACAATAAAGCAGACGCCTTTGAATACTGCATCCCAAAATGCAATGCATTCAATTTCACCGTCCATCAGATGAATTCTGCCCTACTTCTTGCACTATTGGGTGGCAAAAAAGTAAGTGTATGTTGTTGTTCACATGAAGTGTGTCATTCCACACAGCTGTCTCAGTCCAAATAACACCAAAAATCATCAGCTATTTCTTCACACGTTCGAGAGTAGAAATGAAACATGCACACTTTGCTGAATAAATCTATGAAAACGATACACAGTTCTAAAATATTAGAGGTAGCCGACATGTGATGTAGTTTAGCTGTAAAGTAAATTGTGATGCACTCTTCATAATTATGTTAATTCACATGAACTAAATAGCTACATTCTAATCAAATTTTATGCTACGCAGTTATTGTAAAATCTATGTAGGCTACATAAGCATCTTTGTTCTAAGTATGGAAACGACAGAGGTTGCATCCTACTTATTTTAAATAAGCAATTACTTCAAGACCGCTAAAAAAGTATGTTTGTGTGTAGTGTAATCTGGACGTATTCGCCATGTTGTCATTATCATGTGACCTATCGTTACATACGTCACTTATTCACCGTCATTCATAAATCCTCTCCCTTGTCCTCATGGGATAATAAAGTGTCCATCAGAATCTCGCCGTAGCATGTCCTCTGCTCTGGGTAATTTTTGCCTACACTTTTATACTGTGAATACTGTGAATTCAGACACTTTGGTCACATTCTGTTTTCCCCCAGAAGTATTGATTTCGGATGCAACCAGTGTCTTTTTTCATGTCTGAAGTGCCTATTGCATACTTCATTGAAAAAAAATGTATTTGCCACATTGGCAAATAAAGATCGAATGGTAAACAGTTATTATGGATGGGTCAATTGCATAAATTGGAAGTGTGTGCTGTCATGTGATTTTTGTGATTATAAGAAAACAAATATAAGTGCTGCAAAAAAGATAGAACGAAATAAAAAGACTGAATGGAAGGCAGGATTGGAATAACTGGATAATATAACATCTGACCAAACGTGCAGAGCACACTCATTGGAATATCCCAGAATGCAATGTGTTTGGATTTCCCTTCCATTTCCAATCTGATGAATGTACTGGCACACTACTCATACTATTTATGTGGCAAAATGCCTGTCCTATTCTGAATTCATCCTCTGTCTTGACTTGAAGTGATGCTGTAATTTCTACTGTCTATCTGCGTCTGTCATTTCACACAGTTGCCTACAGATGGTGCAAAAAGCTAAAAGTCTAAACTTAAGTCTATTTACATAGTCTGTATTTATATTTCTTTTCCAGACTAGCTGTTCATTGAACCAACTCACAATTGTTAAATGACTAATGTTACGACTAATTACACAAATTTTATGTTATATTAGGCCTAATTTAGAACTGCCTTTATTGTGAAATATATGTACATATAAAGCATTGTAAGCATCTTTTTTTCCATTAAGTGTGGGAATGACAGTATCTTTTTATTTTTTCATTTGATGAATTGAAAACAAGTTAGCTACCTTTCTTCTACTTCTTCTTTTTAAACAAGAGATTTTTAAAGGAACATCTTGAAAATAAAACAAACAGTGAAGAATGAGCTAAATAATTGTAAGGTAAACAATTATTATGTGTGGATTAATTAGATAAGTTTGAGGTGTTGAGCTGTTGTTTGAACCGTGTGTGATCTTAACAAAACAAATCATTGGGTATTCACTTGAATATGAAAAGTTAAGATTATTCAACAGAATTTGTGGCAAAACTTAATGTTAATTTCCACTAAACATATATTTATTATAATTATTATTATTTTTTTAAATGAGGTACTTACAATGGAAGTGGATGTAGACATTTTTTTTTAGAAATGGGAAGCTTATGCTTTTATAAAAGCACATGTTTATTCTTCTGTTAAAACCTGTGTATTATATGAAGCTGTGTAAACCATCATGTTTACAGTCATTTTCAGGGTTTCATGTGTTATGTGTTGCAATGATGACCACCGGTCTCATGAGATAACTTAACTCTCTATTGAACTAATTATGAAATCACAGCTAGAAAAAAATAAAAGACTTTATATTAAAGGCTAAAATCATTTTCCAAAATTAGTTTTCTGTCCATTAACTTTATTTTTTATTTTTTTAGGTGCCGTCATTTATTACTGACTTTGTCCAATGGGATAAATTATTCTAGGTAAATTGTCTGGAACTTTACACACATTCAAATGCATTTTCACAATCTAAAAAGTAGTGAAAAGGCCTTAGTTAAAAAAAAATAATAATAATAAAATTTTTAAAAAAAGCTTTATTGATATTCTTGTGCTTCAATATTTAATTCAGATCTCACATGTGAAAATGTCAAAAACTTGACACAAATTCAGTGCCTTGTAAAGTATAAAACCATATCTTGGAGTTTCAAAAAGCATTAACTCTTAAACGCCTACCTCGGGTCTTTAGTGACCCGGGACGTCATTCACTTCCCTCTTCAATTATTTTTTTTTTAAAAGTTAGACATCAACTGTCTTAGTATTCCTCAATCAATTCATTATGAACAATACAACAAGAAAAAAAAATGTAAAAGAATACCTGTTTTCCCAAACATTTTTTATAAAAAATGGTATGTCACTAATGACCCAAGGTGTAACAGCATATTTTTTTCTGCTCAACAATAATTGAATCTTCAATGACTGAATAAGTCCAATTCACCTTTATTCCAAAGGTGGCAATGTACGATACATGATGATGGAGTGACATAGTTCCCACAGGCAGAAAACAAAAGAATAGGAAATATCATCAGCAAATGTTTTGGATTATTTGCTTGTCACTGAAGAGAGGCCAATATTGGATCACAACTTCCAATCTGGCATATGTAACAAAATGCAAGTTATTTCCACAATAATCTATAACTTATATTCTTTATCTCTGCTTCTATCCTCATTGATCCTCAACTTCTTCCTTTTTTAGTACATTCTCTCTGTTGTAAGGCTGGACAAACTGGAAGATATCGAGTCGTCTCATTTAAAATTTGAACTCTCTCTTGAGAAATTAATTAACATCCCCATCCAAGACGAAAACACAGTTAAGTCAATCAGTGTTGTCTAAATTTACATTCCTTTCCCTTCCCCCATCTCTTCTATCCACATGCTGAAACCATATGAAATTCATATGAAATTAATTGTGAACAATTATCATGCAATACTATACATGTTTGGTATCATTTGAAATGTGTGAGGAGATGGCGTGGTGGAGGGATGCTGAAAACTGTCGAGGAATATGGGTCGACTGTGTGTATTTATAGGCTTTACTTGTGCTGATTGAGTGGACCTGTTGATTACTGATTGCTGACAGCTGGCTGACTTGATTGTTTGAGCATTAGAACGTGTTCCTCCCGAACCTTGTTAATAAAACATCAATTAATCAAAATAACTTCTGCTCCCTCTTGCAGCTCATTCTCTTCTCTTCTCTGATGATGTTTACTGGTGTGAGGGCGGGGCAACCTGTCAAGCACATGACATCACAGCAATAACAACCATCCAATCAATTCACCATGGACAAAATCACGTCCCACCCTAAATTTGTTTGTTTGATCAACCGTTGTATATATACAGTATATATATATACATGTGTGTGTGTGTGTGTGTCAAAATATGGAGAATGCATATTCTTTGAAGAACAATTTATTTGAAATAGAAATGTGTAACAATATGACATCTTTACTGTCTGGGTTAAAAAAATACATTTAAAAAAAGGCCATAGTAATTCAAAACATTATGGGGACATAGCAAGTACAAAACCAGTTTATATAATTTCTGGAATGACAAGTTCATCATCACTGTCTTCAGAATCTTCCAGTTGGTTCTCCTCTACCTGTTCTATCTCTCTCACACTTGCCTGGATGTAGTTGTCCTCGATGAAGCCATCATCATCATCTGAACTTTCTCCAGTATGAACCATTCTACCCCTCATGCCACGCACTGGCATGTCTCCCTCCAGCGCTCCGTCTTGGTTGAACTGGCTGGCTGTTTCTTGGTCCAGTAATAAAGCGTGACGGTTTCCGGCCAGGCACCATCGGAAGAAACGATATCTCACGGCCATTGCTATGAGGCATCCGACGGAAAGCACAGCAGTCAAAGCACCGAGCACAGAAGGCCAGGTGGAGTTCCCTTCAGGGACTGCTGTTGTGTCTGACCAAAGAGTTTACAGTACATTAGGAATACACAGTTTTTGATGGGAGTGGCTTGTGTCTATATGAATTCACAAAACCTTTCATTGAAACATATTGGAATACTTCTTATTTCAGAGCTTGGTTCACGTCAAGTGTCAGTCAAATAAAAGAATCCTTACCCACACACAGTCACACACATTGAGTTTCCATTTTTAATGAGGACTTTCCTCAGACATAATGTTTTTTATACTGTACAAACATAATTCACATTCAGTGGAAGTTTAAGGTCCAATGCATTGCATGATGTTGAACATTAATATAGCCACAAGTCCCAGTGTGATATGTTTGTTTAATATTGTCTTTTCAGTTCCTGTCATCAAAGCCATTAACCTAGAGGATTCGACTTGAATTACATTGATGTGTAACCAAAGAATTAAGCTAGTATTCCATATGGACCAAATAAGTTATTGTCTATAAAAATCACAATGTTTTGAACCCAGAACATTATTGTTTAATTATTACGGTGCTGATTTCAAGAGGTGTAATGTGTATGCTTTATTTAAAAAATAAATACTAATGCTCGATTTTGGTACTGTCATCAACTTCAATAAGAGGTTGATTTGCATTTTTGTATTTTAATATAAAATTGTAATAATTCTAGAAGAAAATTTCACATGGCACTTGTGAAATGGAACTCTTGGAACTCATGGAACTCTTCATATAGCTATATGCATGTTTTATGTTTGACAGGGTTAAACAGTGATTCAGTAGATAATGTTTGTTACCGTTTAATACCAATAAACAGCCCATTCTCACCCCCAAGGCGTCACTTAACTGCCTTGGGAAGCATTTGGACATGCTTCAATATCTGACGCTTTAGGCGCCCTTTAGCGTCAGTTAGATGACGCCCTAGGATCGCGTGTACCCTACCCCCACCCCAGACCGAAACCTAACCGCGTCCTCTAACTGAAGCTTTCCTTTAGCGTCAGTTAGATGACGCCGTAGGATCGCGTCATGTAAGTGACGCTAAAGGGTGCCTAAAACGTCAAATATTGAAGCATGGTCAAAGGTGACGCCTTGGGGTGAGAATGCGTTGCAATAAACGAAGGACATTAAATGGATGCACTAACCATTGTGCTTTTGCTGGGTTTCTGAAGAACTTTCCAGTTGATGAAATTCTGATGAACAATTTACTTGTTTTTCTTCAGAAGTCAGACATTCATGTGCAGACATTGCCATAACCAAATATGTAATTAGAACCATATTAACTCGGTGGTGAATGATATTTCCCATAATGCCCTATTTAGAAGAAACAAAATAATTGTGATATCATGATCATTTTTGTTATTTCCATAAATAACCCTTAGTCTGTCATATCAAATTCCTGATAACAGTCAAATCATTACATTTTGTCTAAATTAGAAATACTAACTAATTTTGAGGCACATAGACAAGGCCTTACTTGATAATACGCTGTCACATGAATGGCATTAATGCTGCCTTAAATACAAGAATGTGAACAATAGTCGTATGGCCATCATGTGATCAATTGAAAAGAAAAATATATTATCATACACTGGTAGTCAAAAACATATTGAAGTAACAGTAAAATAAATAGAAATGTTTTATACATACCTGGTACTTGTTGCAATCCAATAATTCAGTGTAATTGATTATTTTTGCATCATGTTGGAAAAGTGCGGAGTGAATCACAGCGGAAGCATCTTGAGCAAAGGTTGAAAGAGGTGTAACTGTTCAGCGAAGTTAATGGGTAATGTTTATTATCTGTTGACCCATTTCTATTTCCTTGTGTATTTGCTGCTGTCATATGATCTACACTTGACATTTAAATACAGTTCTGGCTTAAAACATAGTCTGTTATAGACTCTTATAGTTTGTAAAAAGTTAAAAAAAAAAAAAAAAAGTTTTCCCTTGTGAAAAAGGAGTACAGTTTACTTTTATAAAGAGTACTTATTATGCAAAATAATATACGTTGAAAAGAATATACTTAAGAGTGAACTGCATGTAATGTTTTAATCTACAGAAACTGCCTTCCAAACTACAGTAGGAGAACCTATATTGCTGCTAGAGTAAGTGTTAATGAGATCAGAAGGGGGCGCTACAAGTTCCAATGTTCCTATATAATATTGGAGATATATGCTAATGAATTGTCCTTAAAGGAGTAGTTTACTATTAAAATAAAACGTTTGCTGATAATTTACTCACCCCTATGTCATCCAAGATATCCATGCCTTTCTTTCTTCAGTCAAAAATTAAAGTTTTTGATGAAAACATTCCAGGATTTTTCTTCATATAATGCACTTTATTGGTAACCAAACGGTTCAAGGTCCAAATGACAGTTTCAGTCCAAACTGGGGTTTAAACGATTCCAGACGATGAATAAGAGTCTTATCAAGTGAAACGATCGCTCATTTAATAAATAAATAAATAACAAATTTGAAGTTTTATAAGCTCAAATGGTCACTCACCTTGCTCTGTACTGTGATGCACGTTCGTGACTCTCCTGTTCGTCAAAATGAACGAATCTTTTTCCGAGTCAATTAGTTCGTTTCGTTCTGGGGGTAAAGTTTAATTTAAGTAGAGTATCTTCTCCAAAAGCGAGATCTTCGAGCAGCCCGATTTCTTCTTTGTGCAGACATTGCAGATACGCTGAGGAAACCTTAATCACTGTCAAAAAAAGGACAACACTTAAGGTGTTTGGGGTCATTTTGACCCCAGACTTTTAAAGAGTGATTGCATAAGGAAATATACATTTTTTATGTGGAAAATTATATATCATTTTTTAAAATCACTTCTCAACTAATCATTTATGCTGTGATTTTTTGGAAGTTTTCTACCTATTTACTGCACAATTACATAACTAGGCCATAAATTGGCACATTAAAATGATTTTTTAAAGAAAAAAAAAACAATTAAATTATGATGATAATTAAATCTAAACAGTTTTTGGACATTGCTCTATGTGTTAGGGATAGAATACTACCATCTGGTGGTTAGTCGAAAAACAGTTTTTCTTATAGTTAAGGAATTAAAGTGCAATGACCACATCTATCCAATAGGGGTCCATAGAGACTCATTCATTTTCACTTCATTTTTCTTGATGCTTCAAATTCTCCTCACAACTTGATATATATGATGCACAACATATTTTTGTCAAAATTAGAGTTTGTTGTTGTTGTTGTCTGATAGATTTTGAATTATTTGTTTTTGCAAATTATTTTACATACATTTGCATAAACATTGCAAGTCAGCATTATGACATGACTATAATCACACAGTATTCATTTCAGAAAATTATTTATCAACAATTATTATTTTTTTTAGAACAAGAGATTTTAGAACAAAATAAATTTAATAAATATAATATAATACAAAACAACAGCACTAATAAACTGTTATGAACAGGATGCATACATGTGTGTGTGTGTGTGTGTGTGTGTGTGTGTGTGTGTGTGTGTGTGTGTGTGTGTGTGTGTGTGTGTGTGTGTGTGTGTATGAGATAGAAAGTTTGTTCTACTTTTTATTTATGCTTTAGGACCAGACCTTGGTTTATATGTGGAACATTTCAGATTTATAATGGATTTACTTTTATTTTTTTGACAAACAAAATAAAAAAGTCATTTTTTTTTCATTTTTCCATTAATTTTCAATTGGGGTCATTTTGACTCCAAACCCCTTAAATGGTATTTTTTTTTTTTTTTTACACACCTTTAAAATAACCGAATCGAACCCAGTTTTTTTGTGCATGTTTAGATAGATTATTAAGAAAAAGTCGCTGAGTTTCATGGCCCTGAGATAAAGGGAACATTTTTAAAAAATCAAGGAAAAGTCCAGTGGGGTCATGTGGCCAAACCAGCCCGATGTGTTGATTAAGGGCTAGGGTTGTCGACTTGCTAATGCTATGAGGTGTTAGTGCAACTGTCGTTCATGTCTTTTTTTTTATTGCAGAACTTATTACATATAAGGTCAGGGCAAGATCATAATCCCAAACAATCATAATGAATCCCAAACAATCCCATCCCATCCCAAACAATCATAATGGGAAAAAAAAAACAAACAAAAAAACCCCAGAAAACATAAATATCATGGTTTTGCGCACATCAGTATGAGTGAGTAAAGAAAAAAAAAAACCCCACAATGACAAGGTTAAATATCTCTGAGTAATTTGTCATAATGTAGTCTAATAGTTAATTTTTTTTGTTGCATTATTTACCTATAAGGAATGAAACAAGAGTTAAATTTAACAAGGAAAACACTTGCTTGTGGATGAACATTTTTTAATATAAAATAAAGAAATTGATTTTCATCAATATCAAAATATTTGGGTTGGAGACGCGTTCGGTTGCTCAAACGCTCGAGTTTTACACCTTTTTTAGAATGAAATGGCAAGAATTTATTCACACCTCTAAAGTACAGTATCAATGGGGGCGCGAAACGCCCCCATTGATACTGTACTTTAGAGGTGTGAATAACTCAGCGACGGGTGTACTGTTTACATGCAACTCCTGATCCATGTTTTCTGTTTAACGTCAGACTGTGATGTAAGAACGTGTATGATCACGTGATAAAAAAAGAAAAAGCGGAAACAGAGAATAAACCGCAAGTTTGAGAAGAACTCCTCCTGTGTATGTTGGGTTTCGTTCACTAAACAAAGCAAGACACTACATTTTGGCGACGAGGATGGGATGCCATGAAGGACCTGTTGAATCGTGTTTTGAAACACCTCAGCTGCTGAAATAATCCCAAAACTCCCAATCCCAAAACCTGCATGAGTCGTGAATATTGTATATCCAGCATTCAGATCAAGTTTTGAGAAGAGTGTAGCTCCGTTTCAGTGGTCAGAGAAAAGGTATGGTTCCCTGGTATCGATGCAGAAGTGGAAAAAGCTGTGCAAGGATGCGTTCAATGTCAAGCAGCCGCGCTCCAGCATCACTCGGAACCCCTCAACATGTCTGATCTGCCAATAGAACCATGGTCGGAGGTCTCTGTGGATTTTTCTGGTCCGTTTCCATTTCGTGCTATTTGCTGGTAGTAGTTAATGATCATTTCAGGTATCCAGAAGTGGAGATAGTCAAGTCTACGGCAGCAACTGCTGTGATTCCCAAACTGGACAAGATATTTTCGACTTTTGGCATACCCAGGACAATCAAAACTGACAATGGCCCACCATTCAATCGTCACTGTTTTGCGGATTTCAGTTCATATCTTGGTTTCAAACACAGAAGGATAACCCCATACTGGCCTAAAGAAAACAGAATAGTAGAAAGATTCATGAGAACACCTAAAAAGACAGTCATGACCAGCAATGCAGAAGGTAAACCTTGGAAGCAGTGCCTGTATAGTTTCCTAAGAAATTACAGAGCAACACCACATGGGACCACCCAAAAGCCTCCAGCAGAACTACTGTTCGGAAGAAAGATTAACACCACATTACGACCCGAGACCATATCGCAGGGCACCAAGATTTTTGATTGAGGAAATGTAAAATGTTGTTTTAAACATGATTCAAACAATGGTCCACAAGTATTCATTTTATTTTGCTAACTGTTCTTGGGACCTTAATCTTAGTTCGTTTTTTCATTTTCGTTTTGATTCTACTGTACACAATGTGCCATACTTTGAAATTTTATGCTATAGTTACATCTTCATTTTGAATAAGGGAGGAATGTAGTGTTTACGTGCAACTTCTGATCCATGTTTTCTGTTTAACATCAGACTGTGATGTAAGAACGTTTATGATCACGTGATAAAAAAAAGAAAAAGCGGAAACAAAGAATAAACCGCAAGTTCGAGAACAACTCTTCCTGTGTATGTTGGTTTTCGTTTACTAAACAAAGCAAGACTACAACGGGGACCGCAATTTCATCTATGTTTCCTGCCTATGTAAGGATCATGCAGCTTTCGCACTCACTGACGGTGGCATTTGGCAATTTTTACTCGCCTGGCATTTTTTGAGTCTGTACTTCCGCCCGCTACAGTGCCGCGCCGTAAAAGCGCCATACTCCACGGGTCGCAAGCCTTCTACAGTCCGTGAAAGCTCGCCGGTTCGCCCGCCAGCTTCACCAGATTCACTCGAGTCGCTCACTGACGAACAATGGCCGCCGTTCGCTACCGCTTCCGCTATTAATGTCGACGAGATAGCTGCATCTGTAGAGAAGGCCAGCTGCTCTATCCTGGTGCCGGACAGTGAGGATTGGGTGAGCTCTGTGGACCTCCCCCATTCTGCCCGCAAGTCGTCAGGGAAACAGTCTAGCATCAAATCCCAACTGATGCGTCTACTCTCACAGGCTGTGGTGAGCTTCGGCCTTGAGTGGGTGGCGCCCACAGGCCATTGGACGGAACATGGCTTCTCTCACAGTTGCTGAGAGATGAAGCACTTCTTAAAGCCCTCTAGCTTTGCAGCAGAGCGCCCAAAACAGCCGTCTTCTCCAAGCTCCAAGCCGTGGCCTCTGCCCGCCGATGCTTCACAGCACCGTCAAGCCCGGGACCAGAGACCATGCTCTCGCTCTGCCGGCCGCAGCACCCCCGGCAATTGCAGCAACCCCCAGCAATTGCAGCAACCCCTGTCTCGCGGGGCCAGAGACCACGATCTCACTCGCGTGTCACCACTGGTCTGGGCTCAGCACAATCGGCGCTCATTGAGAGCAGAACATGTGCCTGGTCACCTGAATTTGGGACCAGACAGACTGTCCAGAAACAATGTTCCAGCAGGAGAATGGTGTCTGCACCCGCAGGCGGTCCTACTGCTGTGGGAGACATTCAGCAGAATGCGGGTAGACCTGTTTGCGTCCCAAGAAAATGCTCACTGTATGCAATTTTTCTTCAAGAGCAGGGATGTGCTGGCCCACGTCTGGCCCGCTACCCAAACTATGCTTTTACCCCCAGCTCGCTCCTGCCTCAAGTATTGGGACTAATAACGGAAAATGGATGCTCTGTGATACTTGTGGTTGTCCACACGAGGAAAGACCTCCTCTCTCAGGCCAAGGGCTCGATTTGGCATTCTCGTCCGGAGCTGTAGACCCTGCACACATGGGTCATTAATGGGTACCCGCAATTCTCCCGGAGGGAGTGTTAAACATGATCACGTAGCCTAGAGCGCCGTCTACTAGATGACTCTACTCCTCAAAATGGTCTAGGTTTTCTGGCTGATGGAAAGTCTTTTCACCCCTAGACTGCGGGGTTACGGAAGTCCTCTCCTTCCTTCCAGAGATACTGGATAAGGACAGAACCCCATCCACGCTCAAAGTTTATGTGGCGGCCATAGCAGTGTTTACAAAACCAGCGACTGGCCAGTCACTGGGGAAGAACTATCTGGTTATCCACTTCCTTAAAGGAGCTAAGAGGCTGAATCCTCCCAGACCCCCCTCAGTCCCCATGTGGGACCTTTCCACAGTTTTGGAAAGTTCAAGCCAATCCATTTGTCAGACATAAAACATCTGTCATTCAAGACAGTGTTTCTAATGACTCTTGCCTACACCCCTCAACACACCGTTCAGGGCCCAGGTTATTTTCCTGGCTGCCCTACCTGTTTAGAATGAGGAGAAAGACACAAGCTTCCTTTTTCCATTCAAGGCATTAAGAGTTTATGTGTCTCACTCATTCTGCTTACAGAGAGACTGAGCAGCTCTTCGTTTTGTTCAGCGGTCGTGATAAGGGACAAGCCACATCGAAACAGAGCCTATCCAGATGAATAGTTGATGCCATAGTGCTGGCATGCACTTCTAAAGGCTTGAAGTGTCCTTTAGGTGATGAGCTCGTCGTGGGCTTGGTCTAATGGCATTACCTTGCAGGATATCTGTATGGCAGCCGGCTGGGCCTCCTTGTCTACATTTATAAGGTTTTATGACGTAGAGGTTCCCGCCTTACAGGCTAAACTACTTTCGGTCTAAAATCAGTATTGCCTGCACCTTTGCATCGGCTCAATATACTACAATCGCTTGAGCACTGCTCGCTGATCGATAAAATTACTCCATGAGCAAAAGTAAGACCCATAGCTACCGTTACAATAGCTACCGAACAATTTCACGCTGACTGTGTGGAACACTGTTGATGTGATTAGCTCCCTTAGATTGCTAACTTATTGGGAATGACGTTTCTAGCCTCTCTTCTCAGACTCTTTGTGAGTCCCTGGTGATTATGCACTATATGAGCCCCGGGCACCTGCCCTTAGGACTTTGGTGTTGGATCCCAGCACACTTGGCATTTTACACTGTGTTCCCCTAGCATAAGATATTACGCATTACGAGAGAACCTCTCGTAAGAGAACGTACTTGGTTACTAACATAACCTCAGTTCTCTCTAGAAGAGGGAACGAGTACTACGCATCTTTGCTGTGCCTGCAACACGCTCTGGTTCACTTCAGCGATGAAAAAAACAGATTATATCAGCCCATTGAGCTATATTTATTGGCCTAGGCCATGCCAGCTTTGGGAGGTGACGTAGTGGGCGCCAAGCGCCCGCATTGGATCTGACGACATCAAGGGCCTCTCTCAATAGGCTGCTGCAGTTGCCGCAGGACAGCCAATAGGATGAGGACACAAACCGCATTACCTATGTCTGCATGCTGCCGCAACGCGTTTTACATTACTTCAAAATTAAGGATAATTTTTAGCTTCAATATCTTGTGGAAAAGAGGTTTTCCCCTAGCTTAAAGGGTTAGTTCACCCAAAAATGAAAATTAAGTCATTAATTACTCACCCCCATGCTGTACCAACCCCATAAGACCTTCGTTCATCTTCGGAACACAAATAAAGATATTTTTGATTGAATCTGAGGGCTGGATCACTCTTCCATAGACAGCATGAGGGACTGCCTCTTGACGGCCCAGAAAGTCATTAAAAGAAAAGGTTTAAATATTCCATGTGCCTACAGTGGCTCAACTATAACTTTATCAAGTGACGAGACTACTTTTTGTGCGAAAAAAACGTAAATAACGACTTTATTCGACTTTCCATTACTTCCTTATGGGCGCATGCGCGAGAACTGAGACGATACCGTTCTTCTTCGACTACTTTTTGTTACCGGCTGCTCACCGCTTAGGAGTTTTACCGCCCCCTACCGTATAAGATGACGTACTGATATAGCCGGAGGCGCAAAACGTTCTGTTTACAAGCAGTACGTCATCTTATACGGTAGGGGGCGGTAAAACTCCTAAGCGGTGAGCAGCCGGTAACAAAAGTAGTCGAAGAAGAACGGTCTCGTCTCAGTTCTCGCGCATGCGCCCATAAGGAAGTAATGGAAAGTCGAATAAAGTCGTTATTTACGTTTTTTTTCGCACAAAAAGTAGTCTCGTCACTTGATAAAGTTATAGTTGAGCCACTGTAGGCACATGGAATATTTAAACCTTTTCTTTTAATGACTTTCTGGGCCGTCAAGAGGCAGTCCCTCAGGCTGTCTATGGAAGAGTGATCCAGCCCTCAGATTCAATCAAAAATATCTTTATTTGTGTTCCGAAGATGAACGAAGGTCTTATGGGGTTGGTACAGCATGGGGGTGAGTAATTAATGACTTAATTTTCATTTTTGGGTGAACTAACCCTTTAAGATATTATACAGAACTCGTTCCCTCTTCTAGAGAGAACTGAGGTTACGCTATAACCAACTTTTGGGGTTGTTAAAATTATTTATTTTAATGACAATTAAACAGAAATGAAAAAAAATATTTTGATTAAATAATTGTATACTTGTTACAGAATTATACAGAATAGTCCATATTTAATAAAATCCATATATCATATTGGACAGTACCATTTTTTACAGAATTGTAGAATTTATAAGCCTACCTTACTACTATTAATTTGAGGCATTTATTAATAACCCTTCCATGTATTTCCCCTGAACCAAGATCAGGTGGTGAGATTGGCATTAAAAATGACCCTAGCATATGAGATAATGCAGACTGAGATAAAGGCGTTAGATATTCCATCATCCACTGAAGGGTGAAAAAGCACACTGACAAACACACACCAGCTAACACTAGCAGAGCCACAGCAAACCGTGTCCACGTTGGCCATCTCTGTCTAAACCCCCCACTGTTTGACATCTACACTGGGTCATGTCAGATGCTTCATCTTTATGTTTTTGTCCTGTGTTATTTTTCTTCTTTCACACATACATGAAGAAATCCCCATTCCAATTGTTCAGAGATCTTTAATCCATCTTCAGATCGGCTTAATGCAGTGCGGCTCTAATAGGATCGCTGGTATTAACCTCTGGGACAATACCGCCAGCTGTCCCAGAGCCCCCTATTGGCCATGCTGAAGTACAGGGTAAGAGGGTGTGGTGGGGCAGAACGAAGAGAGAGAGAGAGAGACAGAAGGAGAGTGTGTTAGTGACCGGAAAGGGTGATGGGCTTTAGTAGTGACCAACGGTGGATTGACAAGTGCTTTTTCTTAGAAGGACCTTCATTATCACCTTTTCTACAAGCTGCTCTACCTTCCTACTGCTTCTTTCTCTGCATGTTTCTTTTCCCCCTCGGAAGGTTTGTGCATTCGGGTATAAAAGGGTGTTTGTATGGCTGATTGAGTGGGAAGTGGACAGGTCACCATGGCGTTGGGTGCGGTGTGGAGCCGCGTTAAAAATGTGTGCCAACAGAACGGCCTACTCATCTTGTCGGTCTTGGCCGTGGTCATCGGATGCCTGCTGGGATTCTTCCTGCGCGCCAAACACCTCTCTGAGCAGGTTAGTTTTGGTTTCCCATACCTGGTGTAACCCTTACCAAGAACAGTTTCCCTGTCTTCCCTGAAATGACCCAAATGTCCTGCCATCTGACACACACTCTGAAAAAATAAAGATTCTTTATTGGCATCATTAAATATATTCATTACATTAAATAAATATCATTAAATATATATATTCTCCAAAATTGCTTCACTTCTTATAATTATTATTATTTCTTTTATTACTTTTGTCCACCAAATCAGTCATGTGGGGCAACCAACATGCTAAAAAAAATAGTAAATAATATCATTACTGTGTGTCAAGGTCAATACCTCTCAAAAATCATATAATACCTTTTCCGGTTCCAGTTGTAAATATATATCCAGTATAAATTTAAAAACTTTGGTTAAAAAAATCAGTTGTATTCAAGTTATAGCCTACATGCTTTTTTTTTCTTTTACTTGAGCCTACACCATAAATGGAAACTTTTGTTGAAAATGCCATAAAAGTTTTTCACAACCAAATAAAACCAACATAAATACAAAAAGCGCATTTCAAAAACTTGGCAAAGTGTTTTAAAATATATTTTAAAACAGACACTCACTATTGGCATTGATCACCGTCTCAATCCTTGCATAATATACCTGTGAGAAGTAACATCTTAATATTTGATCAATTTGAGACCTCTAAGAGATCTTTAACTTGACCTAAAAAAAATGATACATTTTCTATACAACTGTACAATATTCTGTCTAGTATTGTCTTTTCATATCGTTAGTTGATTCATTGGTTAAGTGAGATGTGTTCCCTCAAAGCTCTGTCATTATGACCAAACATCTAGTTCTGCTGAGGGATTACCAGTCAATCAACTGAACTGTTATTGCATTGAGGATTTGAAGTTGAAAATCTCATCACATCTTCTCATTCATCTCGAGTTGAACATTTCTCGCTAGTCCTATAATGAAGTTAGGTTACCTCATGATCAATAGAATATGCAGTCTTCTTGAAAAAGGTGGAGCTGTTTTAGCTTTAGCTAGCGTTACTTTTAATGAAGGAATATAAACTGATTCCAGATTGAGGGTACATTTGCAGTATGTTAAATTGAGTCACTTACGGTACATTCAAGCTATTGCATCCAGTATCTTCCTAAACAATTACAGACGTTGAACAAGCTAGCTTTAGGTTGAGATGAGTGACTGCTTTAACAACCACTTAACTTAACCAACCCATTATCCACAGTAATAAAATGATTTTAGCAACTGATTGTTTAATAGTTGCAGTGTTTCACTATTTTCGATCAGCCATTACACCAATGTTTAGCAATTAGCCCTGTTTAGATTACGCCACATGGAAGCTTTTTCAGACTTTTCATGGCCCAAGTCAGGAATGCCAATGGCAGATGTAGCGGCTCCATGCCAGCTGTTTTTAGGTTAGCATTAGCAAGTAGCAAAGGAATGCCAGAGATTCACAGCCATTTGTCAGCATTGATCCTGATGCTGCTTGGACAACAGCCCTGATCTAAGCTTCACATGTCCCTGCCCCCTCCTTAATGCAGGCCTTTAAGCGCTTTAACACCAGCATCATGTCTCTCAGCTTCCTTCAACAAAATGTGGTCTTCAATAAGTCTTGCTCTTGCTTAAGGGCTCTTCTTAAGCAACTTAATTTCCTTGGGCAGTAGTTGTTTTTTTTTTTTAATAGTGCTGTCTCAAAGACATAACAATTATTGGACAATAAATACATTAATATTATAAGAGCAATGTATTTTCATGAACTAAATTTAAGACTACTAAACAGGCAAACGCAGTTTCTCTGGGAAAGGCAAAACTTTTGTGAGAGAACGCAAAAGCATTTAAATTTAATTTTTCATTTCCCATCTCATATTTTTTTCCATCACCATGTCCCAGGATTGGATATGATTGCACAGCATCTGAAATGTTGGTTTGATCTTTATGAAATGCTTGAGCTCAATGGTTGGAATGACCTTTCAGAAGTTTCTCACATGATTGCGTCCCCAAACAACAGCATCTGAATGCAAGATAACATGACAGTGATTTATTTGCAAATGTCTTGGTGGAGTGAAATGATTGTACATGTCAAGATGTGTGGAGTACAGCAATAAGAGCACGTCGGTCCCAGTAAAGTATAGGGTAAATTGCATTCAGCACTTATTTTTGGGCATATTTGAAAATAAATGACTCAGTTTGTCTGTGTAAATTCACACCCTTCCCCTCAGATCTAAAAATAAATTAAATTGCTGAATTGTTTGACTTAGAACCGGAGTATATTAAAGATTATTTTCAATCTGCATAAGACAGTTTAAAGTCAAGGATTGGAGAATATTTCTCGCTCCACTTTGTGGGACTCAACTCAGTATCAAAGCACATCTGAACAGTGCATCAAAGCAGATGTTCTGTGTTTTTTCCAAAGGAGGTGAAGTACTTCCAGTTCCCTGGGGAGTTGCTGATGCGGATGTTAAAGATGCTCATCCTGCCACTAGTGGTTTCTAGGTAAGAGTTCCCTTTTCCAACATTTTTTACATGAATAACTTAGCTGTCAGTCACTACAAATCTGATACAATCAAGTGAGATAAGCATCTCCTGTTTCTGAAATGATATAGCATGAAGTTTGTGTTTAGAATTAGTTTATAATGGTAAACTTTTGTCAAAGATAACACATATGCCAAACCCAATCCCATAACCATGTCACATGTCAACAACCATATTTACCAAGTGTCAAAAGCCAATAAAGTTACCAGTGTTGTCAATAAGAATAATACCAATACCGATACTTCTATTAAAGGGGGGGTTGACTGCTTTTTTTCTTAGCATGATTGTGTTTATGGGGTGCAATATAACATGTATTCATTTTTCTTTTTTTAAACGTCTTATTTTTCATAAACTTCACCTTTATTGTCAGCCGCGTTCTCTTATGTCCTCGAACGAGCGGTTAACTTCCTGAGTCTATGAAACCACCCCCTCAGAAACAGGCAGTGAGCTCAGATTGGTTAGTTTGGCCCGGTGTGTTGTGATTGGCTAAACTGTCGCTCACGTTGTCCAGAAGGTTAACGCCCATTACCTTTACGGGCGAAATGTGCCTGCGCTCCGGTCCATTCATGTCGATACTACAGTATCAGTTTGAAGCAGAATCAAACCGAGAAAACGGCGAGAAAGCGGCGATAAAGACAGTCAAACAGAACCTCACCACACACGGCTCTTGCTAAACGTTTCTGAATGATAATTTGCTCAATTTTTTAACTTTATACACGTTTGTTTAACACAATAGCATCTGACTGGCAACAATAGCAACTGACTGGCTACTAATGTTATACGCAAACAGCGTTGGCATTAGTTTACGTTCTTGACCAAATCGAAAATAACGTCATAAAGCATATATACATGAAAAATACATTTAAAACATTAGTACTTATACAAAATTGAGGTCCATAATGTTTGTACACATTTGTAGAAGACACAAAATAGCATAACTAGTAGCCTAGTGGCTATAAAGCCAGAGCTGGCATTTGAAAAAAAATAAAACACAAGGCTACGTCTGGAATTATACATGCAAATACATTTAAAATGATTAAGTCTCAGCGTACTTACAGGTTGTGGCCCAACAACTGCTGCCTCTGGTTTTAAAGTCGGATCTGCTTCATGTTTTAGTAACAGTTTCTTGTTGAATCCGGCATTGAACTCGTGGAGATTCTGGAAGCTGTCTTCCGTAAAATGCGCAGCACAGAGAGCTAAAATACGATCGTCATTTTCAGGAACATAATCAAACATAAATTGTATCCATTGTTGACGAAGTACAGCGGCCGTGGGAAGCTCGAACACAGACGACCTGACAGCTGGGTGAACACAAAACACTCGACGAGCCGCAGAAATAAGCGCATGCACTTTTTTTTGCATTTTCCGGAAGGAGGGTTGATGCATGTGTGGGTTAGTGACGTCTAAAACCCAGCTGTAGTCCCAATCAAGTCGTTTTTGTAGGCATTATACTTCCTGATTTTTAAAAGACGATATGCTTACACTGAACTTTCAGCGCTGCAACTTTGCAGATACTGTTCATGCACCAACAGCAACATTACACACTAATTAAAATGAAAAAAATGAGATCACAATCAACCCCTCCTTTAAATAAATGGAACATTTCTAAGGATGAAATTGACGATTTATAGCCATCGTTAAAAGCCATAATTTTAACATTTAATATGCTCAAACAGGCACTTAACAAATAATAATTTCAATAAACTAATAGATCCATAATAATGAATGTTCATTGTTTAGAGCTTCTGATGCATATCAATTTGAATGCAAATATATATATATATAAACACTAGCGATTTTCACTTACACTTAGGATCTATATGAGGATAAATATACAATATTATAAGTCAGAATCAATCTTCCCATTGTAAATTTACATATGGCAGACGCTTATCCGAAATAACTTTGGTTATTTAACTAGATAAAATGTATATCTTGAAAACTTTTGTCCAAAAGGACATTGCATTCAAGATATACATTTTTTATACAACTCCACTAGGAATTTGACCTTTACGTTGCGAGTGCTATGCTCTACTGTTTAAACTGTAGGAATTTTTTCAGATGTTAACCATATTGTTTTCTTATGTGGAACACACATACAAAAAGCTATTTTTGCAGAGCATCTGATTTGTTCCATACAATGAATGAGCACCATAAAGTACCTTGTGCCGACGGTATATTCCAATTCCCCTGAATCCAAACAGGATTGGTGGATACAGAGCAAAATATAAATGATTATTATGCACATATGCCCTTTCAAATATGTACTCCTAGAAATAAAGGTTCCAAAAGGGGGATTTCTATGCAATGCCACAGAAGAACCATTTTTGGTTCCCCAAAGAACCATTCAGTGAACAGTTCTTGAAATAACTATTTTTTTTTTGTGTGTGTGATATTTTTGATGAAATCTGAGAGCTTTCTATTCCTGGGACTAAATGGATTAGTGAACTTTTTGAAGCATCAAAGAGTCAGTTGCATAGCTGTCAATGGAGAGACAGAATTCTCTCGGATTTAATCAAAAATATCTTCATTTGTGTTTTCACAGAGATGAATGAAAATATTACGTCAATGACATGAGGATGAGTAAATGATGACAGAATTTTCACTATCCCTTTAACTTTAGCATGTCCATGGTGCAATTGTCCACATCTTTCATACATCAGCATCGGAGTACGTATACAATGTATGGAGAGGCTGAGTTTTAATATTAAAATGCTCTTATTTCAGTGTTGAAACTCAAAAAAATGATATGTTGGCTTTAAATAACTTTTTTATGTCAATGGGTTCCACATAACTTTGTTACGTTAAACAAACATAATTTGTTCGTGTAACTTCATATCATGGAATTAAGTCATTTTAAGCGACCCTCTGAGCAGAGTGTTAAATGAACACTAAATCAGTGTTGAAGTTAATGAGATAATTAAGTGAATAATTAAGTGATAATTGAGCATTATTGAACACACCTGATGTTAACAAGCAGAATCACTGAAGGAGAAAACCGGAATTTCCATTATGGGGATCAGTGTGTGTTTTAGTTGGGCTCTTGATCATTAAATCATTAACTTTAGGTTTTGTTTGGCTGCTGTATATGAGTTATAACATCCAAATGAACAAATAGTAGTGATCTGATGGTGTTGGTTGTGTTTTAACATAATCGTATTTATCAATCATTTGACCTGAATCACTGAACTCATATAGCACCCAATTTCTAAGTTAAGTTTATCTTATGGATTATAGCAGCACTGTCATTGTAGAGCATACAATTTTTAGCATTCTCAAAGAAATCCAAATGATCAAATCAGTTAAAAGAAGAAACATCTTAAAAAATATTTATTTTATGTAGGCTCACAAAGACATCAAGAATAAGCCTGTGAATCTCAACAATGGTGACAATTACAAAGCATGTTGCAGTGCATGGGTGCCACCAATAAAAACTCATTCATGGATCCCATCATGTATTGCTGCATGAATAAATAATGAGGTTATGTTCAGAGGTGATCTGTTTGCCACCATTGCTGAGACTCATTCACTAAATTGTGATGTCTGTGTGTGCTTCCATATCATGTTACAAAAAAAGGCTAAAAAGGTATGAGTGCTGCTATAATCCATAAGGTAAATTTAACTCTATATGAAATTTGGCTCTAAATGAGTTCAGCAATTTAGGCCAAATAAATGTAAAATAACGATTATGTTAAAACACAACTAACACCATCAGATCACCTTTACTATTTGTTCATCTGGCTGTTATAACTCATGGACAGCAGCCAAACAAAACCTAAAGATAATGATTTAATGGTCAAGAGCCCAACTAAAACAAACTGGTGACTTAAAATTCTGGTTTTGTCCTTCAGTGATTCTGCTTGTTAACATCAGGTGTCTTCAATAATGCTCAATCATCACTCAATTATTCACTTAATTATCTCATTAACTTCAACACTGCTTTAGGGTTCATTTAACACTCTGCTCAGAGGGTCGCTTAAAATGACTTAATTCCATGATGTTGAAGTTACATGAACAAATTATGTTTGTTTAACGTAACCCAGTTATGTGGAACCCGTTGACATAAAAAGTGAATTAAAGCCAACATATCATTTTTTTAAGTTCAATATCTATTGGCAACTGAATTGTCACTAGGATTGTTTTGATCAAATAATTGTATATTTATATGTAACCATTGTTGTAATTTTGGCTGCATCTGAACACATTACCTGAGAAGTTAAAGCAAATATGCTAGAAAACTGCTCTCTTTCAAGCATGTGCATTTAATGCATGGAGTAAGAACATTAGGTAAGTGTTTAAAACAAATGTGCACAGTCCATTTGCATTATAAAGTTGACCACCTTACACCCCTAAAAAATTACTTTCAGTCATCATTAACTCTCTCATGTTATTCAAAACTCTATGAATTTCATTCTTCTATGGAACACAACATATTTTTTTCAGAATGTCCGAGGTGACAATGAAAGTAATTTATACTGTCAAAATAAGTTAATTAACATAAAGTGGTCCATGTGACTCAATTCTACGCAAGGGTGTTGAATTTAGTTGGGATATTGGTCCCAACTAACCCAATAAAACATAAATTAAGTGAACGGTGGGTCAACTGCCAGTATAGGTAAGGATTTAACAACCACAATTCACATGCTGCCTGTGAAAGATTTATAACTTGCAACCCCAAAGATGGAATAAAACCATTCAAACCAAATGATCACATGCTGAACGTGAACTTCCGGTGAAGCAAAGTCTTGAGAGGAAGTTGATCCTTATTCCACACACACACACACACACACACACACACACTTCTGTCTGGGTCAGTGTTCCAGATGACCAGTGAACATACACACACTCCAGGGAGTCATTATGGATCAGGTTTGTTAATTACCTCTAATCTGAGGAAGCTAAGGACCAACTGCACATGCACAGTAGCCAAGACCCAGGCACTTCCAAATGCAAAATGGCCAATGGCTATTTATAAACAAGTTAACGTTGACCTAAATGCTAGAGCTTGAACTGTAGTAAGCGGCAAACCGAATTAAGAATGAAAAGCAGAATGACATATTTGTTAGAAACTGGTTCTCTTCACTTACAACATTGCAGATTCAAGATGCAGTTCAAGGGGTCTTCCAATGTCATGGTTGGTTTAAAATGAACGAAACTGACATATTTATCAAATGGTATTCTAGGGCTTAGGCCCAAAGCACGGTCTGTGTACTGTCCTCGTTTCAACGCCATCTGCCTACAGGCAAGATGCGGAAACCAGATTATCTGATGAGCGCACTACAATCAAAGGCAACCGTGCAGTTTCTCATTATCCCTGTGTGCATTTCAGTACGAATCTGATCTTTGATCAATGGCTATGCAACCGTAGGGCCGCAGGACAGTTTCAAAAGGTCACCATATGGCATGCACGTTGTTCTGAATGAAGTTTATAGCTCTATAGGCAACTGCAGGATAGATGCTTTAAATGTTGCACTATTGCCGTTGATAACATGGCACTTTTTGAGTCCCAATCAGTTTCCTGTCATTCAGAGTTTACATTTAAATACATAGACTTAATGCAGGACAGATAATCCTCTTAAACAAAAAAAAAGTCTGCTTTAAGACATCTTTTCAATTTTCATGTTGGATGCTGATGTCATTGCGCAATGATTGCATATGGTGAAAATCAATTGACCTTTTGCAAGATTACGGCATGTCTTTTTTTCAGCTCAGCTGAATCTCACATGGTGGCAGATTGATGAGATTTTTTAGAATTGTGCTCCTAAAAGCTGAAATGTGCATTTTTTTATTTTTTGTCCTTTTTCTTTTAATTTTAAAATGCATTCTCTTCAGTGGCATATGGTGGCGAGGAGACGAAATGCTCCCTTTGTGTTTGTTGTTTTTTTTTTATGTCCAATGTTAAGCCACGTTCCAGCAATATTTGATGATTAAATCTGAATTGAATTTGATGAATACTTTTTTATGTTTCAATTGCCATTTAGGCTTAAAAAATTATATCTACAATAATAATAACACTAGAATATTTTGTTTATCTTTAATTTTTAGCATAAATTGTTGCTTGGCCATGCATTTTAATAGTTTATTGATCATTACATCCATCGTTACGGTTAGTGACAGTTAGGTGCTGCTTTTATGTACTTCCTGACAAATGTTTAATTCAGTTTTTTTCAAGTTAATTTTGAATCATTTGTGGGCAATGAGAATTATTTCATGAGACATTTGCTTCAGTGATTAGTGATTTGCACATCAATCTCATGATTATTTGCAGATTTAAAAAAAAAAATCATTAAAAATCATGATAAAAAATTAAAAACTATATTTCATGACAGCTCTTGGAGTGTTTGGCGTGGTAATGGATATCACAATGTTGACATGTTTGGTGTTGGCGTAATAGATCTGCTACGCTGCTGCTGTAGGAAATGGGGCATTACCTACAACGCCTTCTAGACTGCCGTGAAAGGCCCATCAAAGCTGTGCAGAATCGACTTGGATGGGAGGGAGAGACCGTAATGATAGACAAAAAAATTCAGGAATGGCAAAAACCCCTAAAAGATTAATAGAATCAGTGATGGCAACATCGATTTTAAGCTTTGCCTGTTTCTTTCAGCTATGGAGGTACATGATACAATATATTATCTTATTTGTGTCATCTTTGCACTTGATTTTTGAACAATGACTGTTCCCCAAAACCTGAAAGACTGAGCCCTGGTTAAGTTGGGCTGTTTTCTGAACTTTCTGAAAACTAAGATTGTCATTAAGAGACAGTAATGTTGGTGTTACAAACAAATAAATGTATAACAGAAAATAAAATAATGTAAATAAATATATTTAATTTTAACACAAATATTCAAAAAATATTTAAAGAATGGTCTTTTTGGTCACACTTCTTTCTTTTCTTCATGTTAATTATTTTACTCAATGACAGACTGACATCAATTAGCGACTGCAATATTTTGGGTGTGGGTATTTTAGATGTATGGCATTTCAAAGATTTTTTTTTTAAAAAATCATCTCTGCATTCAACTTAGAGTAATTTGATGTATTCCTTAAAAAAATGTTTTTCTCTCCTCAGTTTGATGTCTGGCTTGGCAGCACTGGATGCCAAATGTTCCAGTCGACTGGGCATCATGACAATTTCTTATTATCTGTGGACGACCTTTGTGGCTGTGGTGGTGGGCATCGTCATGGTCATCATCATCCACCCGGGTGGAGCTGCCCAGAAGGAGGACTCGGAGGACAGCGGGAAGCCCATCATGAGCTCTGCTGATGCGCTACTGGACCTTATCCGGTAAACCTGTGCTATTGTGTGTCTGTGTATCAACACTAAAAGACAACAACAACAACATTATGGTATTTTCCATAAAATCTGATCAAGTAGAAAAACCAGTTTGAGAAGTTTATTTTTCCAAGCTTTCATATGAGTCAAATTACCTTTACCTAATCAGGTATTAGAAACATCCATACATCACATCAGCCTATTGTATTTTTGCTGAATATGCTAAGGTAATTATTGCATAGGCTTTAGTTAACTATGTAGAGAAATATGCTGTTATGTTTTAAGTGATCGAATATAAAGGGTCCAGATGCATTCTCACCTCTGTCGGTTAAACCTTATGAGTAAAGCTCATGATAAGCCAGTTACAGTAGTGTTTGCTTGAGTAAATGAGCATGAAGATTGCCCCAGTGAAATTGTGTCACTGTTCCAATTAGTCAGTGGAACAGTTAGCCAGGAACTTTTCACAAACAGGTACTGTGTCAAAAAGGTCTATAGAAAACTATAGATACGGGGTGCTTCTCAATATCCCTCCTCGCTTTTCTCGAGGCAAGGGTCGAGGAGTGAGGACGCTTCCTGAGAGTCATAACGTACGTAGTCCTCATAGGTCAGGAAGGGAAAGGCAGCCCAAGATCTTGACATTCCTTCCACCAAATTGATTGATATTCCTTCTACTATGCTTGACTATTGTAGTTAGTTGGCTTGTTTGTTTGTTGGATGGTTAGTTTCATGAGTTCACACTTACATTTAATGCGTATTTGGCGTACTGTGTCCGGAGGGAGGACTCCGAGCTCGGAGTTCAGCCGAACCCAGAGTACTCCCCCCATATGTAAGTGTTTTAGAACTAGGAGTGTGGAGAAGAGGGAGTGGGGGGATGCTGCAAACTGTCAGTGGATCAGGTAAGACTTGCTGGATGGATTGCTGAGTGCTGTCCATTTGTGTTAATTATCTGAACGCGCTCCTCCCGAACTTACAGTAGTTTATAAAACTTAATTTATTTAGTATGGAGTTCTCAATAGGGGAAAGTCAGCTCCAGATCCTGGCATTCCTTCCACCAGATAGGCTAGTTAGTTAGTTTGTTGTTTGGGGGGTAGTCAGTCAGTTAGTTAATTCATATGTAGTCCTCAAAGGGAGAAAGAGCCGCATACCTTGACATTCTTTCCACCATGCTTGAGGTTAGTCCTAAGGTTAGCGTTTGGTTCAGGGTGAGTTGGATGTAATTATGGACAATTTAATACTACTATTATAATGTAACATTAAGTAACAATGACACTGTAAAATAAAAGGTGACCGATTTCCATGTCCAACTAAAACACATTCATTATTCGCTCATTTCATTCTCCATCACAAATTTTAACCACATTCGCTAGTTAGTCCCCATTCAGTGGAAAGACAGCCCTAGATTTTAACATTCCTATCGCCATGCTTGACTGTTAGTTAGTTACACATAAACTTAGCTACACATAAAGGCAATTGCACCTTCACATGTTCCAGGCACAATGAATTTCTTTCAGCCTGAATGTCTGTGGAGATGTTAGTGGCTGTGATGTTGAGGGATCAGGAGAGCTTAGACATGGCTCAGTTTAGGGTTGGCCGAGGACTAAGGAATGGAGAATTTCTGCCCCACCTGTCACCTGTGCTGCGTGACAGAGCATGACCCCGTGTCATTGAAGTGTGTGTTAAAGACTGAAGCCTAAACTGATTACTGATCTGAGCCTAAGACCATATGGCCCTTATTGGGGTGATAAAAGAGGAGGAAACTTGCATACAGCCACACGATTAGCTCAGTTTATTAACGGCACATTTCACGACGGGCCAAATTAGTTCCAAATTAGCGTGTGATGTTTGTGACCTCCACTGGGAGGCTATTTGGATTGCAGTTTTCTGGGTCCCTCTGTGCTACTGTAACTACTAGACTGTGTGCTGGTAAAACTTGGATTAGGATTAGTTGACTGTGTCTGTCACAATGTGCACTCGTTTGCAACGCTTATAATGCGTTTTGTTGGTGATGGGAAGAACATGCGCTTACACACTTCTAATTGGGCTTGTTTGCATTTACCTTCATTTTAGCATTTAACATTTTAGACATTTTAATTGCAATGACAATGTTGAACTTTGTTTTTGAGAAGATTTACTCTTCTTCTATTTCTGTTGTGCAATGTGCTAAAAAATACCATGACTGGTCAATAGCAATGTTATGTTTTGGATGTTGTCCCATGGCTAACTTAATTAGCTTAATCAGCAGAACAATTGTGTACAATACGTGTGCACTAATACGCATTAATACATGCTTAACTAATGCACAGATAATACTGAAATAATGTGTAACTAATGATTATTTAAGCTATTCATTAATTATTACCACATTAGGAACTAATTAAGAGTCTGTAAGGTTAATGTATTAGTTCATACATGAATTGTTATTAATTAAATATGTAATTGTGGATTAATTCCATAATAACTCATTTTTTTTAACTAATAGTGTTAATTACCAGAATGAGCCAAAGCCTTGTATTTCAACTTCCAGGTAATATGACAGGTACACTAATATGCATTAATACATGATTAATTACTTCATTGTTAGTGCAAATTCATGTGCAAATTACTACAATTACTAAATGACTGGTTAATAATGATGTGCCCCATCAAGTAAAGTCATAGCATAATGATACCTTTGCAAATCATTAGCTAATGATTAATTAAAGCAGACAACTTAAAGTTGAAGTGCATAGCTTTGACTAATTGCAATAATTAACACATTAATTTACACTATTAGTTAATAAAATATGTTAAGGAATTAATACATGACACATTGAATTAATAGCAATTCATGTATTACTTAATCTATTAATCATATAGACACTTTATTAGTTGCTGATGCAGTAATCATCAATTAATGGTTTAGTTCTTCATTAGTTATACATTAACTCATGATTATCTGTGCATTAGTTAAGAATGAATTAATGCACATTAGTGCACCCGTATTGTAAAGTGTTACCGAGTGTAACAAACATTAGTATTCATTACTATATTCATAAAAAAAACTTTGTTTCCTCCATCAGCAACATGTTCCCAGCCAACTTGGTCCAAGCAACTTTCCAACAAGTGAGTTTTTATGTTTTTCCATTAGTTTTATGGCCTGTTCCTGAAACGCTTGTGCACATGAGCATGACACCAAACGTCTGTATTTTTGCCTCCAAAATATTATTCACAACTATTTTTGGGTACTCATTTCATGTGTATTGTTTATTGACTGATGTAAAATCTGTGTTCTTATAAGTCAGTAGTGTGCAGCTCATTTTGCCCATTTAGACTATATCTACTGCTCAATTAAAGTTACTCTAATAATTTAAGAAAACTCGAATATAATATTTATTGTTCGTAAAATGAATATCCCTTTTTCATACTGTAAATTATAATGCTGTGATGACTGAATTTACTTTTGAAAATAAGCGTTTTATTTAATCCTACCAAATTAGTTAAGAATTGTAATTTCAGCTATTTATCGTTATCGCCCATAACATGGAAACAATTATCATCGTATGATTTTATTAAAGGTGCATGCGTAATGTTTAAAATAACCCAGCACTTTTGGTATTGTATACTCTGACTTTTGCTGTAAATTTGTTTTACATGCCATCTTAATATGAATTATATTTGAATTGCAGTATCGCACAAAAAGCATCCCTATCATGAAGCCAAGAGCCACCGTCAGTCAGGACACACAAGAGACCGCCACCAGACGGAACTTCATTTATGGAATCCAGGATGACAATAGCACAGACATCCAGAACTTTTCCCTTGACCTGACGCCACCTCCTGATGTGGTCTTCCGAACGCTTCCTGGCACCAGTGAAGGCATGAATGTCCTCGGTATCGTGATCTTCTCATCTACTATGGGTAAGTTGTAGCATCAACATCTGGAATTTCACAGCTTAATTCAGTCTATTTAATAAATACTCAAGTATTCTTGTCATTTAGGTATCATGCTTGGAAGAATGGGACCAAATGGCAGCGCTCTCGTCAACTTCTGCCAGAGTCTGAATGAAGCTGTGCTGAAAATTGTGGCCATTGTTATATGGTAATGACAAGCATGATCTTAAAACCTATGCATGACAATTAACCAAATAACTATAGCCGCTGCATAGAGAGTTATGCATGTTTGGTTCTTGCTTACCAAATTGTGCCTGAAAATTATTATTTATTTGTTTAAGTTGGGCATTTGAATATTTATACAAGACCACAAAACATGTCAAAAAGATAATTTGACACAATTTTGAGGCTCCCTATTGTAAACACTATAAAGTGCAGATCCACTATGAATGAATATTGTGCCTAATTGCACTTTTTCACATGCATTAACTGCACTCGTTTAGTGCCTGATTCACAACAGGAAATGTTATGTACACATAAATGGAATAATTTCAGTCTCATTTAACTGAAACTATGACATTCTTGTTCAAAATATCCTTTCTTTGAAACTAGGCTGTTGCCATGATCACGAGACCAACTGAAGCATCTCTTTAACGTAACCTAGACTACATTCATTTGGCGGTAAAAGCGTGATGCAAAATGCACCGGGCAATTTTTGTGAATGAAACACAAAATATAATGAGTTAATTACATAGAATGGAGGCATGTTTGTCAAAAAGGAATACCCATAGATATCTATATAAAGGCTAGCTGTCTTATCGCCATCACCGGCGGCCATCTTGTCACAGGCAGGCTTTCTGGCGGACTCTGTGGTATCTGATGTAAGATGAGTGATCAGCACAAACACAAATACTCTTATCTCGTTGAAATCTTGATGGATTTACAAACGGTTTGGTTTCTTACAAATGTTATCAACGTGGCTATAATTCTGGATGATTATTTATTTATACACTTATTATTCATAAGTATGCAGTGTCATAACTACATCTCTGACGCTTATAACAAACCAGACCGTTTGAAAATCGGTAGAAAATTGAGCAAGTTACGGTTATTTAAAAGTACATGCACCATTAAAACAATGTTACGAGTGCGCGAGCTGCCTGTGACAAGATGGCCGCCAGGTGCAGACGTGGACCTCCATTGGCCAGCAGCGCGGACGAGATATCTAGCCTTTATATAGATATCTATGGGAATACCAATGACTTCATTTAAAGACGCTTGATTTTGTTGTTTAGGTCTACTAGAGCATGTTTTCGTTTTTAAATGTTCAAAACACATAATTTTTCACATATTTGACATTTTTGCAGCACCTCTCTTCCCAGTCTGTCAGTAACACTCTGTTTAGTTCCTCTATGAAGCCCCTCCTTCTGAAAAGCACAATGTGCTCTGATTGGTTGGCTGGACCAGTGTGTTGTGATTGAATTTAATGAACTCCCCCCAAATAATGCAGTGTTTCTGATGCAACACCACAGGTATTTCCCGTTTGGGATTGTGTTTCTGGTGGCCGGAAAGATCTTGGAAATGGACGACCCCTCAGCTATGGGGAAGAAACTGGGCTTCTACGCCATCACTGTGGTCATGGGGCTTGTGCTTCATGGCCTATTCATCCTGCCTTCCATGTATTTCTTCATTACGAAAAAGAGCCCCATCGTCTACATCCGAGGGATTTTACAGGCCCTTCTCATCTCATTAGCTACTTCATCCAGGTAAGGGTACTTATATGCATATTCATATTTTTAGCTAGGCCCTGCTAGATTATAATAAACGAAACCGTATTTGAACAGATTGTAAAACACGCATCACTTGTCAGCTTTGTTAATAGATAGTGAAAGACAGCATCATACACTAATGACTGAGAATCACACACTACCAGACTTTCAAGTGCCAACAAACTCATGCTGAAACATGCGCCACATTGTGAGGAGACACATGGCAAAGAAAAAATGATGCTCTTGCTTTCTACTATAGCTCTGCCACACTGCCTATCACCTTTAAGTGCCTGCTGGAGAACAACCACATCGACCGACGCATCATTCGCTTCGTACTTCCTGTGGGTGCTACGATCAACATGGACGGCACTGCCCTATATGAGGCCGTGGCGGCCATCTTTATCGCTCAAGTCAACAACTATGAGCTGGACTTTGGCCAGATCATCACAATCAGGTAGGGTACGATGGGCTAACATGAGGTAGATTCTCCCTTCATTTTCCTTTAGACAACACTCCTATTAATCCTGACTTTTCATCTGAATGTCTATTCTGAGTTATTCCACCTGAGCAGTTTTCCTTATTTAGACATGAATAATTCCATAATTCAAACCAAATTCATAATCTATAAGGCCTGTTTATTCATAAATTAATATTATGTCACTTATTTAATTTATATAATAAGTATAAATTAATTAATTAAAATATGAATGTATATTATTTAATTGTATTTATTCATGTGCTAAATATATTATTTATTATACACTACCAGCTAGTTTTGAATAATTAAGAAGTCTTGAATAAAAGTCTTTTATAATCACCAATTTATTTGCTAAAAAAAAGTAATAATGTGAAATATTATTACAATTTCAAAGAACAGTTTTCTATTTGTGTAAAAAACTGAATATTCTGCATCATTACTCCAGTCTTCAATGTCACATGATCATTACAATATGCTGATTTGCAGCTCAAGTAACTATTATAATTTATTCATAATTATCAATGGTAAAAATAGTTGTGCTTGCTTAATATTTTTTTTATATAAATCATGATACATAACTCAAAGTTTTGGGGAAAGTATGATACTTTTACCCTGCAAAAATGCATAAAGTGATAGACGTTTACGTATAATTATTTCTACTTCAAATAAAAACTGTTCTTTTATTTATCAAAGAATCTCGAGAAAAAAATCCAGAAAATAGTCATATTAAGCAGCATAAACATCCTATTAGATTTCTGAGGGATCATGTGATGGTGGCTAATTAAGTTAGATCACGTGACTGATCTAAGTTAGATCTAATTAATAATCATGCTGTCTGATCAGCATCTTGATATGCCACACGTGTGAGGCAGATGGATTATCTTGGCAAAGGAGAAGTGCTCACTAACACAGATTTTTGAGAGTAGGCCTTTTAACCTAGAAAAAGTCTTAGATCGAGTTCAGCTCATGAAAAATGGGGGCAAAAACAAAAGTGTTGCGTTTATAATTTTGTTCAGTGTACTTATTCCATTTGAAAAAAAAAAAAAAAAAAACATTTAAGGAAAATTTGATAGAGAATGAAAAATCATTATGAGGAATCAAAAATCTATTCTATTCTATTTAGTATTTTAAACAATTCTATTTATCCAGCAAAAATCAGATAACATATGCTATAATTCCCCGGTATAGTGAAATTACCTTTGATACCAAGTTAATTCAAAGATCAGATATCACTAAGTTTTCTTTAAGGATAATATTTTCTCTGCTTCTTACTTCAGCATCACGGCTACAGCAGCCAGTATCGGTGCTGCCGGCATCCCACAGGCCGGCCTGGTAACCATGGTGATAGTGTTAACCTCAGTGGGACTTCCTACAGATGACATCACTCTAATCATCGCTGTGGATTGGGCCCTGTAAGAAATCAGAGACACATGAATTTCTCTCTCTCTCATACATTTCCACTATAAATGCAGAGTTTTCCTCACAATCTTGTGTATCTGTTAGGGATCGGTTCAGGACGATGGTGAACGTGATGGGTGATGCTCTGGCCACAGGAATCATGGCACACATATGCAGAAAAGACTTTGTGAAGGAGGGCGAGGAGGTGAGAACAGATTTAGATAGGATTTTATAACATTAAATGCCCTCATAACTCACGGCAAAGTTATTTTTCAAGTGAACATCTCACAACACTGAGACGCGGTTTAGATGAATATGTACTGCATGCTTTCCTTTCAATGACAAAACAACGAAAATGACTCAGGTGGAAAACAGCACTTAAGAAAGCATCTGAAAATAGCAATGTGGATTTGTTTGCACCAGCTCTCTAATTAATCACTCCAGTCACGTCATGTCTATTTATATACCACTTTACACCATCAGTGGTCTCCAACCCTGCTCCTGAAAAGACTCCTTACTGAAGACTTCAGTGCTTCAACACCTGCCAGAAAGTTTCAAGTAACCCTGAAAAAATTGATTATCTGATTCTGGTGTGTTTTAATATAGTATTAATACAATATGTTTGGCTTAAAGGTGCCATCTAACATCATAAATCAAATCCTACTCCATATTTCATAACAGATGGGGGCAGTATACCTCCAAAAAATGACTTGTGCTCCTACCATCGCGCATGTTATTCAAATCATTTGACATGATAGTAAAAGGTTGGAAGACCGCAGTTTCACGTGGAACATTTGGAGATTTTTAGAGATCAGAGACTCAATGAACTACACACTAGAGTGAACTAAACTAAACACTATGAATCTCAACACTAAATGATGAAGACCGCCTCATAGATCTCAAAAACAAGCTGGTGCATTTCGACGGTATGGGAAAATAAAAGCTTGGGCAATTATTTGAAGTTTATGGTATTCGTTTTGTTCATATTACACTTTTATTGTTAGTGAATTAATTTGACAGACAGCATTCGCTGATGTTGATCAAGCTAGCGCCGTGAATTCACTGTGAGACACACGCAATTGACACTTAGCAAGCAGGTTAGTTAAGCTCTCAGATTCTGTCAATTATATTACGCAATTCAAAGAATAAATACCGTTTTGGCGCTTGTACATGTTACACTACAGATCCCTAGCGCACGTGAACCGATCGTCTCTACTAGCTGGAAAAAGAACATGAACTCTGGTGAAAGATACAGTATGCTACAACTTACCAAAATGTATTCCTCATGCATAATGTCGACCAATCATTTTTTGAACTCTTCCCTGAACTGAAATGTAGTAATTGGCTGTATTTCCACACGACTGACATCAGGTTCAAGTACACACACACACAAGCCGGCGCGAGCGCGACTCACTCGTCTATTGCAGTTTGGCTGGTGCTAACGTTGCCCGTCCGCATACCGCCTCCCATGGCCGGAACTGGTATTACGACACCTGCCGGGCCGGGGCTAGTAATTTAGCATGCTAATTCAGGTTAATATCTCGGCAGCACTATAACTTGTCAGTTTTTTAATGACATCTTTGCACTTATTTCTTCTCATTCTTGATGCGTGTAGCTCATTTTTCGTATATTGTTACCTCAATTATTACATATGCCACCTTTAAACTTATGAATTGAAAAATTCACATTTAGGAGATATAAGCATTCAAAACTTATAGCCTCTGACTTCCGCTAAAATTTTTATGACAGCTTCTCATCTGTCCAATCAAATGCTAGAATCTAAAGCGTCCCGCTCTGTAACGTTACTTGGCTCAAACTGATAGGATCTTACTCCAAAGACGGCTGGTTCATTTTCGTCCTCATCATCGGTAGATTCTACTAAATCCGTTGGTGCAGGAGAATGTGGCGGAGAAAAATCCTCAAGTGTTAAATACAATATATCATCGGCGCTATACGTTCTATATAGTATGAATGGTATGAATGTGAATCATGTGACCTACCAGCATCTGTTACGTCTCTTCACTGTCATTCATAAATCCTCTCCAGTGGCTTCATGAGATAATAAAGTGTCCATTGTATGCACACTTAAGAATCTAGCTGGAAGTAGTAGGCCCATCCGGGGACTTTTTGCCTGCTTTGAGTTCTGTGAATGTGGACGTACTTCTTTTGTCACAAACTTTTTTTTTTGCCTATATATATATATATATATATATATATATATATATATATATATGCTGTAGTAGGGAAGTATGTGATTTCCGATGCAGCCCAGAAGGAGCTTATAGAAATCACTTATGCACAAATAAGCTAATGTGTTCACTCGATCTATGTTTTGTTTGAAACAAAGTTTGTTCGAAATGTTTGTTTTTTTGTGAAACTTATGCACATTTAAAGCTACACTGTGTGATTTTTACCCCCATCTAGCGGTGAAAAGGTATATGACCATCCAGTGAATATTAGTTTCTGTTCCTCTCAATTCCGATTTCGTTTTAACTCTTACGGTGGCCAATGTAGTCCAAGATTAACATGGCTTCCAGTTCGACCTCGTCCATGAGTGTTAACTCAAACGTAAATGCGAAAGGCGAAGCTTGAATTAACGGGTATGTCCCTCTTTGGCTAATGTACTTTCAAGATGGAGGGGCAACATGGCGAGTGATAGAACCCCTTATCCGTTTGTATTTTCAATGGCATATTATACACTCACAAGAATACTTTATTACTTGAACGAAGTAAATATACATTAATGAGCACATATATTTTTGAAAGAACTAAGTGTTTTTAGCTAAGAATAATTAAAAGAGTTACACAGTGTAGCTTTAAGTGTTGATAATGAATGAAGGAGCTATAAAATGTCGGTTGTTGTTGTTAAAAAGCAGAGGCTTTCTTTTTTGACATATTGGCCTATTTAATTTCAAATATAACAATATATTCTGGGAGCCATGAAAGTGCTGGCGCTGACTGGCAACTTAAAACTAAGTTTTAATAACGAAGCTTAATAGAGCAGCTCTCCAGTGTATTCATGATTTCACTCATCTGACCTCGACGAAGCGTACAGGAAAACAGCCACATTATCTATTACGGAATCGTGACGGACCAAATGATACCGCGGTTTACCAGCTGGAGCAAACTTTGACAAACAGTTTCTAATTACCAAAAACAAAATCCAAATAAATTTGGTTTTGTTCTTCATGATGTTCTGGGGCCTCCCAATGCATCTGATGCCAGTTTCACTCAGCAGCAGCAATAAAATGACGACTTTTGTCTTCTCTTTACAGATTCCTCTCATCTGTGAGACCAAGCCTATGATCAGCATCCAGCAGATGATGTCCTATCAGAAAAACGGCTGCTTCCAGCCCCCTCCTATTGGCCCCACGAGGAAACCCGAGCACCTGTCGCCTGACGTGGCCCGTCTAATGCTGCTGGAGGAGGGCATCAGGCCAGCCGACAAGAGCTCCCCTCACCTGTCTCCACACCATTCTAAAAGAGACCATAAAGACAAAGAACACTGTACCATTGACATGAACGGTCTGGAGACCAATGTCTAGACTCCGTCAGAGACCAAAACAGTTCTCTTTCTCTACCTTTGGATTTTGAGTATGTGTGCAAATGACTGTAGGGAAGCTGATGCGATCAGGGCTGTGAATCTTTGGACCTGCTTAGGGGATTTTCTAAACCCTGTTGACTCCCAGATGGCTGAGCTCCTCGTTGAAGCGCGTGGAGAAAGATCGGTGTACGTATGAGCGCTGTTGTTATTGTGTTCTTTACATGTGAGGAGAGAAGAACAACACTCTTCATGGACAGCTTGGATTTATGTGTCGTTTATATTATTCACCATATGCTGCTGAGATCGGTTTTCATCATTTTTTAATTCTTTTTAAATATAGTATATATATATATATTTCTCTGTTCAAAACTTCTTTCACTAACAGGGAGCGAAAGAAACTGTCCCCTGAAGATTTAACCACCAGTGATCACATATACGTAAAGTGGCCCCAAGAAGTTTTTGGACACTTGTATTAGCTAAAAGTATTTGATTTAATTTAAACGTCAGAATGTCAATGCATCAGATCAGAGGTTTTTTAGCCGTTAACTCCACCCAGACCTACAGCCAACCCAGAAACCCTGGAAAAAAAAAGTTTACAAACTGAACATTATTATCTTATATAGGGCTTAAACTTTATTGAATGTATTTCGAAATACATTTACAAATGACTAAAAATCATCATCATCAAAAAAACAACAACACAAAAAAAAACAGTTGGTTAAAAGTTAGTTAAGTGAAGATGTTTATAAGGTAGTAAGAATGCAATAGTATAATTTGGTTTGATATTTTGTTATCTACTGCGATGAGATTCATTGATTATACAATTTACATGTGAATTAAGTGTCCAAATATTTTTGGGGATACTGCAAATGAGCGAGGTTTGCAATAACCACCACTTTTTCAAAAAGTCAGTAAGATATAAAAGGTAAAATAAAGGGATATTTCACTTTGAAATTATTTTTGGATATGTTTTAGCTTACCTCAAGTGCATCCAAGATGTAGGTGTCTTTGTTTCCACAGTATTTTCAATTTTGATATTTTTAGGTTAAACCGTTCTTGTCTGTCAGTCATATAATGCAGGTCTATGGTCACCACCTCAAAGAGCATGAACAGAGATGTCTAAATTAATCTCTCTGCGCAAGTGCCGGCGGCTAGCGCCGGAAAGCCCCGGAAGTTATCTCCGCGCATGTACGTCACTCAATGTTTACACAGAGATTTCAGAAGTGTCATCCTTCACTGTGAAGATAAACATATTGTAGATATACAGTAAATTGCAAAGGAAGACGATTTCGATATATCAACAGACAACGCTTATTTTTTTTTTCACAACCGCGCAAGAGATCACTTCCGGCGCTTTCTGGCGCTTGCGCAGACCGATGCCCGCGCCCTCAGATCACTTGGACGTGGCTGTGATTACAAGAGGTAAAAACGATATAAATACTGTTCGCTCACACAAACCACTCGTTTCCTGTCTTACGCCATCAATGTGTGCTTACATTTACGAGTCATTAAATCATGTTTAATTTGGACTTCTCTGTGCATGCTCTTTGAGGTGGTGACCATAGACCTGCATTATATGACTGACAGACACAAACAGTTTGACCTAAAAATATCAAAATTGAAAATACTGTGGAAAAAAAACACCTACATCTTGGATGCCCTTGAGGTAAACTAAAACAAAACAAAAATTAATTTCAAAGTGAACTATCCCTTTAATACTTTCATTCAGTAAGGATGCATTAAATTGATACATTAAAGTGGCAGTGAATTTATAATGTTCCAAAATATTTCTATTTCATCATCAAAGAAACCAGAAAAATATGTGTAACTTTTCATTTCCTCAAAAACAGATAATGGTAAGAAAAGTTGTTAAGAAATGTTTCTTGAGCAGCAAATCATCGGACACTGAAAATGTAGCTTAGCCATCACAGGAAAAAAATCATTTATAAATATAATACAATGAAACCCAGAGAGGAACATGGGGGAAGGACTTCCTTTGCAAACCTCTCTGAAATTTGTCAGAAGTGGGATTTATGGACTGACACATACATGCCACACATTCCCAAAGCCTTACAGAACTTGTATAGATTGTTTATATGGAAAATGTCAAATGTATTAATTGTGATTTAAATGAAATTCTATAAAATTATGACTCACTCGGTACGCCTGATGAAAGCAATGCATGTCTTCTCATTCCATGGTGTTCAAAGATGCACACATCCAGTGGGTTACATTTCAGGAAATGGAGCATAAAAGTAACTAAAATCCGCCAATACTTTCCTGTATGAAAATTGTTCAGAATAGAAAGTAGTAGCCCAACAGGAGGTTAATTAACTGGTTGTAAGATCCAGATATTAGAGATGAGCAGAAGGTGGAGGGAGGACCTGTATTGCATTACATTATTGTACTATATTATAAAAATAATAGGAAAATGACAGCATGTTTTGAAGAAAATTGAATATTTATTAGAAATGTGTCTTTTTACAAACTTGATTAATTTACAATTATACAAAATGCTTTAAAATTGATAACATACTCAATATACCTTTGAAGCATCAAGGTCTGTTACTCTACTTGCATGTTAACTGGATTGACACTACAAAGTAGATATGAAGGTCCCAAATAAGTCTTTGCAGAATTCCACCTATTAAACTGATATTAGTCAATTAGACGGACATTACCAAGCCAGCGATGCTATAAAATCCAAGGGAAAAAAATCTGCAAGAATCAAATAGTTCCCCTTTTATCATTCTTGTGGTTTCCAAAGATTATTATGATTTACAACAGCAACATTATCAGTCTTCATCCTTGTGTCTTTCAGATGTTACTAACATTGCAGTTACATTTATGCAATGACCAACAAACTCATTGTTATAGTGCAACATTACAAAAAAAAAAAAAAAAACCAAAACAATTTTAGCAAACATTATTTTTTTTAGAAATTAACTATTCTAGCACCTCTCCACACGGATGAATTTGTGCCACTTTCCTTTTCAAGAGACGTGATTTCACAGTTTGGCTTTTCCAGGTGTCAGCTGAAGGTTTTGAAGTTTCATGGCCATTCCCATATTTCCAGTTATCTTTAGTTTTCCTTGAAAAAATGCCTTTAAATAAGAGAACAAGATTAACAAATTAGAGCTTTACAAATAAGGGTTACTGTACCACTAAAACTAAAACCATTACAGCCAAAATATTTTTGTTACATGAAATAAACGTTAACTTAAAAAAAGGTTACACTTAATTTCGATTGCCCACTTTTCCATGTCAACTGACTCTCATTAGAGTATTAAGACTGCTAGGGTTCGGGTTAGTAGAATAAATTGACAAGTAGTTGCAAAGTTACTTATAGACCTTATACTTATAGTTACTTATAGTTCACATTTACACCTGATGTTTTAATCCGTCTCTGTTCACTTTCAACCACTTCTGTCCTGATTCAATGTGAAAATGTATGGATTTTTTTTACCATATCTTCTGATCTAATGGACGAATAAACACGAACGGAGGCAATGTAAAAACATACAGAGTGCATGTTAGTAATCAGAAATAGCAAGAGAACATGGTGCTTGGTACGTTTTTCATCTTCAAACCAAAATTGGGTCAAATTGTACATCCCGTTTGTTTGGCGCGCTTCACATAATGCGTACGCAAACGCAATAAGTCAACAGACGGAGGGTAGATGAACTTTTGTGGCTGTTCGAACCCATTTGTCCACATTAGCATCAACACTATGAAAGCAATCCGGTCGAATGTGTTTTCAACTACCTCTGGAAGTGGTCGTAGTGGACAAGCTCAAAGCGTTTTAGACCCCGTTTACACCTGCCGTTTACTTGTGATCCGATCGATCAAAACGCATCTTAAAACCAGGTGTAAAAAGAGCCATAGTAAGTCTACTAGTGCTCAGTGCAACATTTGGCATTTTCATTTGTCAACTAAAACTAAAATTTAAATAAAATAAAAACTATAGACATTAAAAAGAAAGAAAAACAAACAAACAGTAACACTATCCAATGTTTCATTCATATACACTATACACTGCCCTAAAGGATTATTATGAACACCATACTAATAATGTATTTGACCTCCTTTAGCCTTCAGAACTGCCTTAAATCTACATGGCATTGATTCAACAAGGTGCTGAAAGCATTCTTTAGAAATGTTGGCCCATATTGATAGGATAGCATCTTGCAGTTGATGGAGATTTATGGGATGAACATCCAGGGCACGAAGCTCCCGTTCCACCACATCCCAAAGATGCTCTATTGGGTTGAGTTCTGGTTACTGTGGGGGCCATTTTAGTACAGTGAATTCATCGTCATGTTCAAGAAACCAATTTGAAATGATAGAGGTTGGGTCAACACAGATGGGTGTGAATCACAGGGTACAACCATTTCAAAGGACTCCATGTTCTTTTTACTTAGATATTAGTTAACTTTTATGGACTGCACATTTCAGTTTAAAGGTCATTTCTGACCTCCGACTAATCAGAAAGGCCACATTATAGTGCAAAGACACAACTTTTGATTAAAAATGAACATTGGACAGGTTTTAAAACTAGATTTTTTAGACTTTTTTTTTCCAATGATATTTCACTCTATATATGCCAGTGTTTCTTGCACCACTTCTTAGCAGTGGATGCTGAATTCACAACCCCACGGGCAAATTTTAATTCATTTTTTAAGTTTGCAGGCCAAATTGAACATAAGCTTTTTAAAAAAAAAAACATACACCACAAAATGATTGGCAAGAAAATATCTTTTGGGCTGCATATAATAACAAACAGCGCAATCTGATTCACAAAAAAAAAAAAAAAAAAAAAAAAAGTCTTATGTCTAAAAAGTCTTACTGGAGTCTTATGATTCCAGTTCTTTTTAACAAATCAAAAAAAAAGTGACCCGTGTAGTCTGATTTACAATTAAATGACTCTTATAAATCAGTTATTTTTAACAAATCAAAAACACACATTGAGTAGCCTGATTCATGAACAAATGACTCTTATGAATCGGTTGGTTTAATGAATCAAAAACATACAGCGCAATCAAAGTAGTCTGATTCACGAGCAAATTATTATATAAAAAAAAATACTTTCAAAATGTTCCAAGGTTTAACTATACTTTACAGCATTAGTTGACAGAGAATATCTTTCAAATTGAAGCAAAATGGACATAACGACCAAATGAATCTGAATAAAATTGAATCGAGAGCTTGTGAATCGGAATCTAAGTGAACGAAGAAGAAAAACACCCCCATGATATGGCGTTCTGATCAATAGATATGGATCGAGTTCACCCTTAAATGTAGGTCTATGGGATTTATTTGGATTTTGGATAATTTAGACACAAGTCAGATCATTTAGACGTAAATTGTCAATATTGATGTAGGCCTAACAGATTATAAATGTTGTGTTGGCCGTATTTTGTAAGAAACTTGCATTGAGAAGGCTGAATTAGCAGGCCAGGCGAATGGTCAGTGTGTCTGTGGGTCATGGGACAAGGTTTAAAAGGGACTAATCCTGGAAATGCTGGCTCTGTCCCAAGACACTCATAAACATTAAACTACATCCCAACTGACGATGTTCTTTTTCTTTTTCTTCAAGATTTCAACAGACCCCTAAGAATAAACCATCATTAAAACGTACCGTTTGTGGATTCATTTGCCCCGTCATCAAAGCAAGCATATCTGAGTCGGCCATAGAGATGGTGCAGTCAGCCTTCTTACCTGAGTGGAAAGTGAACAGAGAATCATCAGAATGTTTGTAAAAGTAGAGCTCTTGGAGACACTCAATTTAGAGTTCAATCTGTCAAATGACTGCTTGGTTTGTAAAGACAAAGTCTATTTACAATTTTTTTTTTTTTAGCTGCTTCTGGTATTTTTTATTAGAATCTGCATGTCCCAACTAATGAGGTGCACTGATACACAATGAGGTGGACAAAAAAATCTGAACACACCTGCATCGTTGGTCACCGAGCCTTTGCCATTTTTTACGTCCACAACCCATAATGCTTCACTTCCACCTGGACCATCCTTCACTTTGAAAGCAAAAACAGCTCCAATTTTCTTTACAAACGCCTCACCCTCCTGTTAAAAACAACGACATAATTTAATAATTCTGTAGCAAATTGGATTATTTTCTAAAGCAAATTGTCTGTTAACAAACTAGTCATGAATCAAGCTAAATAACATGGTGATGTCACAAAAATAACTGAAATTGTTTGAAACACGCAGATAGACAAGAATGAACAATGCCTTGTGGCTCTCTTTCTGGAAAGAATAACTTAAGTTACTGTACTATTTTTAATCTTACACTGGTACAAATTATTTCTACAACAATTTCATTTAAAAGTCTTATTTGCATAGTATAATTGGTGAGATCTTCATTCCTGATGAATTACCTCCTGTAGCTTCTTCTCGATCTCCTGAAAGACCGTGTGAGCTTTGAAGCCTTTGAGGTCACTGGACGCGCTGGTGGGTACTGCAGCGATCCGAGACCTGGGAAAGTTTAGATTGCAAGTTCACCACTGCTGGTACATGGTGTGCACCAAGTCCAACAGTCTAGTTCTAATGTAGTTAATAGAACTACAGCATTTAACAAATTGTAATATTTGACAATATTACATGGAGAGAGTAAAATCACTTCTTGAATACTCTAATAACTGAACATTTCACATATATACTCATATAGACTGATATGCACTCATGTAAGGGAAATATAATCTTTTGTACCTTGGATTTTGTACCCACCTTCTGTATACTTAAACAAACATGTAATAGAGCTGAATCGTACAAGCCTAGACCCTGAACTGTTTTTTTGTTTTTTTTTTGCTGTACATTTTCCTATATAATTAAAGACCATGAATACATGATAATGGATAAACTTCAACAAACATTGATATTTTGCAACCAAAGGTTTGTATAAATCAAATATATATATATATATATATATATACCTAAATAAAATGTACAGTACCATGGGTTAGTAAGACTGTTTACAATAAAGAAGGAAAGAAATTAATACTTTTATTCAGCAAGGATGCATTAAATTGATCAAAAGTGACAGTAAAGACAATTACAAAATATTTCTGTTTCCAAAAAATGCTGTTTTCATTCAATTATATTTTTGTATTCATTAAGCATTCTAAAACAAATGTATCATTTTTGAACAGATTTCAATATTAATAATAAAAATAAATGTTACTTGAACATCAAACAAGTCTATTGAAGCGAAGACACAGAAGACTGGAGTAACGGCTCACAGGAATAAATTACATTTTAAATAAAACAATTATTTTTAATTGTAATAATATTTGACCTTTTTTTGATACAATAAATGTAGCCTTGAGACTTCATTCAAAAACATTTAAAATCTTATCAAACACAACATTTTTAAATAGTGGGCCATAAATACAAATATAATTTGTGATTTTGGAAAGTAATTAGAAAAACAGAATTTTGAATATATACATATATCATTTGGGTGAGCTGGCTGTATCTGGGCCAGATACTCAATGCTTGTTAAAGGGATACTCCACTTTTTTTGGAAATAGGCTCATTTTACAACTCCCCCAGAGTTTAACAGTTGAGTTTCACCATTTTCAAATGCACTCAGCCGATTTTCTGATATTTAGAAGAATATCAGGAACCAGACAGTTTCTGGTCTCAATGACTTCCATAGTAGGAAAAAAATATATACTATGGAAGTCAATGAGACCAGAAACTGTCTCTGTCTGGTTACTGATATTCATCTAAATATCAGAAAATTGGCTGAATGGATTCAAAAACGATAAAACTCAACCGTTTAACTCTGGGGGAGTGGTAAAATGAGCCTCTTTCAAAAAAAAGGAGTATCCCTTTTAGACGTATTAGTTTTAAACATACCTAGTTTCTTGAGGGAAGCCCATCCTGTAGAGAGTGACCACCACCGCTCCACCAAGACCGATGTTGTGCTGCAGGGCAACCTTTGCCCCGGGGACCTGCCGAGGCCCCGCCTCCCCCCTCAGCTGCCAGCACAGCTCCGCACACTGAGCCAGACCTGAGCCGTAAAAACAGGCCAGAGTTCATCCACCGCACACTCGCTCTGAATGTCACAGCCATCTGCCTTCATTGCTCCTTTATTCTGTGACCTGTTGATTTTCTGTCCTCTAATAATTCATTAAATAAATAAAAAAATATGCAAAAATGGGATAAAGTGGACCAGAAACTTTCCTAAAGGTCTTTGACCAAAGTGTAATTTAATCAAATCTAATAAATAAAAATGTAATAAATAACTCTGAAGATCTGTCACCTTACAGAGGTATACGGCTTCTTGTACATGTAACTATACATGTAAATATTCTTTAAATGCAATGACCTAAAATCAGGGATTAGAACAGGTGAAGAAATAAAAAACAAAATCTGTAGAGTATATATTTGCAGAATGCTACATAAAAAAGTTTGCACCGATCTTGGTTAGACACCATGCTGAATTTCAAACCGCTAAGGGATAGATGTTTTTATAATGGCATGAAAGATCCTAGATCACATGCTATTTAAAATGTCTGTTTTATTTTTGTCTACTGAGATTAAAGATGACCAATTGGCATTTTGTTACAAACAGTACATTCAATTGAAAACACTGTATTTCTTTCTCTCACCATCTCGTTTTCATTCCTAAAAAAATGAACAATGCAGCTACTCTGACTAAGGTCTATTGTTGCAGAGTGAAAATGTTTTTTTAACCAGTTAATACTTTGTTTCTGTAAGTAATGTTAAGTGATTACTTTTAAGTGCCCCATTATGCTTTTTTGAATATTACCTTTCACGTGTGTAATACGGCTTTTTAAGAATGTAAAAGGTCTGCAAAGCTCAAAGTGCATTACAAATAAACTTATTGTCTTCTAAAAGAAAGAATCGATTCTGAACTGCCCGAAACGAGTCGTCAGCAATTCCAGTGTATTCCAGTCTATCGTCTTCATTGGCTGCCTGCGAACAACGTCTACTTTGTCCCGCCCTCAAACACTGAAGTTGTGGCTGATGTAACCTCAGGCCTTGTTTATACTTTCGCCTAACTCCGCTGACTGCGCACGCTCCTCCCAAAAAAACACAGTAAACCTTGAGATTACTACTTGTGACATTAGAACAAAATATATGGCTATGAGAACATGTATACAAGTACATTAACGATTATTTCTGCTAGTATAGGCTCAACGTAAGCAAACTGGGTGGCGGTGTGACGAGACGTACATGCTCGGCTAGATTCACCTCGAAGTCGTGCATCTTCAGAAGCAGAGCCGTGCGTAAAGTTGCCACCCGAAACGGGGTCGCAACGATTATAAACCAAGCTTCACACCCCTGGCCTCAAGAGGCGTTGTGATCTTTAGCGTCCTTGTTAGCATTCATAGATATATACACTCGATGTCACCTTGGCAGTTCATTGGATTGTCAGCCGCCATCATGGTACAGGGAAGCCCCTCCTCTTTAAAGCATAAGTGTAAATGTAAGGTCTAACAGAAATAAAATCACCATAAATCGTCACAAATGCGATTTTCTAGGGTTTTTTTTTTTGTTCGTTCCAATGGTCAGACATTTTATTTAGTCCAGAGAAAATAAAAATAATTTTCCTAGTTCAGATTTCGTTTGCGTGAACATCCATTTGCAGCACAAAGTCAGAAAATCCATATATTTCGAAGTACAGGCGGAGATAGCAGTGTTACCTAGCTACTTCCTATGACAAGACGCCTGTTCTAAGATGGCGGTGGTTTTGACGCATGCTTAAAACCCCAAAGCAACATCTAGTGTTACGGACCGGTTATACTAAGGCGTGGAAGTTTGGTTCGTGTTATCGTCATGCTGCGAAAGCACAACATGACATCATGACTTTTGCGTAAACATAAACGCCACTTTCGAGTCAAGTGGCGTGTTATCTCTACGCATTTTGAGCTATCCGCGTGTATGCGTGTTATTATACGCCATTAACGTCCGAGTGATTCCGCGTGTCTGTACATGCCGTCAAATGTCCGCGCGAAACGAAGCAAAATGTAGATCTACATCTGGGGAGCGATCTTTTTTTTCCTAGGATGGTAAGGGAACAATCATAAATGCCATTAACCCCAGTGACGGTTAGGTTTAGGGACGGGGTTGAGGTAAGTCATATATTTATATGTACAGTAATAACGTTAAGTCAACGGCGTTCATAAACACGCTGAAAAGCGATTATGCGTGTTGATACCACGCCAAAAATGGAAATACGAATTGGCATGTCATACACACGCTAAGCAAATAAATTTTGCATGCATTTCCAAAGGATGAGAAATCGGCTCAAATTGATTGGTAAAACCGAAACCATCGTTACTGTTTCCAAGCTCTGAGGAAGCTCCATAGCTAAAATTCAGATATGGTAATTGCTATTTCATTTCAGACTCGCGCTGTAAGGAGTAGACTAATCACAACAGACAGGGCCAACAGACCAATCAAAGTAGAGTAAGCTCTCATTTAGGACTGAATCTTCGAAAGCACCATTTCAGACTCTTTGAGTAATGAGGTGATGTGCAATGTGTATTGTGAAAAAATTCAAGAGTTTATTTTTTCCCCCCTAGGACGCATGTAAATCAGTTATAGGAGACCTCCAAAACAAAATTAGCAACATAATAGGGGCACTTTAACTAAGAAGCCAAAAAGCTTAACGTAGTAACAATGTCTCTCTCTGTGGATTGCAGTGTAGTTCTTTTGGAAGTAGATAATGTTAAATAATAATGCCGATGGATGGTGATGGGTACCTTCTAAACTCTCATGATCTCACAGTCAAGTTAGGCGGGGAAGACCCCCTGACGTGCTGGACAGCCAATGACACGACACCTCACCTTAATCCACCGGTCCTGATTCGTGAGTTAACGCTCAGGCTGAGCATTTTATCCTGATGGGCTAAACTGCTTGCACTTTTGCTCATTATCCCCTACAGGATAAGGGACTTAGAATAAGACCTTTTCAGTCAGCCTGTGATTCCCAACTCCTCATTGAAAAGGATCAGGGAGGGAGGTCCTCACGAGTCAAGAGGATCAGGAAAAACTGTCAAATTAATGTTAATCGGACCAGGGGCGGATCTACGAATTATTATAAAATAATTTTATAGGGTGGCATTAGTACTGTGAGGGGTGGCAACACAAAAGCAAGCGTCCATGCATAGTTCCTGTGGATTTATGGCTTGACATTCAAATTAGTTTCCGTGAATATGCGAAACAGCTGCATTGCAACAAAGCAATCATCTGCTGGTCAGGATTTTCTTATTGATTTCATTTTTATTTTTTTGTGTCGGATGGCAAAATGGTCCATTATACATGATGACAGTGGAGCGGGCAGTTGGAGAATTGGCTCCCCAAACAATAACCCAGACATATCTTTCTCAGAGCACCTCTGAATGAAAATGGAGAAACAGCCAATTTGTTCATGAACTGGGCTACACTTGTTGTGCTGTGTGTTCATGAGTCACCAACAACTAGTTCATAGGAGTCATTTGTTCATCAAGCTGACTACACTAAGTGCAGCACACAAGGACAACCTTTAGAAATACACGTATTCTTGGCATTATTTTGCCGTACAATTTTTTAATGTCATCACATCGAGGCGCTGTTGCTGAAAAGCAGAACAGGAAACATTGCTTTCATTTATATTTAGTGCTGGGATAATTCTAGGGTGGAAATTACTTTTCTTAGGGTGATCCGCATATTATTATTAATATTATTATGTATGGTTGGATGGTTTAAAAGATGACGTTAAGAACACAAGCACTAGGAGCTTGAATCTAGTATTGATTCACTAGTTAAGAGATGCGGCTCCCTCTGCTGGTGCAATGCCACATGCAGACACCAACACATTGTTAGTCATGGACACTGTCAAGCTCCAGAAAATAGCGATGCCCTAAACATAATGTTTTACCGAAATTTAAAGTGTTTTAGGTAATCAAAACCTGACAATAATTTTTTTTTTAAAACAATCAATTAATAAATCACATTTATTTAATAAATCACAACTCAAATAAAAACTAAGCTGTTAACATTTAAATCGTACACAAGAGCATTTTTAACTTTTTAATTATATAATTATGCTTCTACTCCAATTTTTTAAATAATTAACAAGTAAAATATATGGTAATACTTTACAATAAAGTTTAAGTTTAAATTAGTTTAGTTAACATGAGGATCTACTAAGAATGAACAATACATCTAGCATTTATTAACCTTAGTTGATGTTAATTTCCACATTTGCTCATACATTATTAAAATCAAAAGTTGTATTTATTAACATTAGTTAAAAAAAAAATAACGACTCATTTTATTAACCAACATTAACAAAGTTTAATGAATACTGTAACAAATGTATTGCTCATTGTTAGTTCATGGTAGTATAATAAAGTGGTAATAATACACTGACTAAGTAATTTTAACAAATGAGAACTTATTGTAAATAGTTACCGAATATATTATATATATATTTACCAGTTGTAGCATATTCACGTTATGTGCACGGAATAGACACCAACAGTCAAAATGCGTCATCGGAGAAGCACTCAGTGTTTTGGTCAATGATATTGCACCTCCAAAACAGTTTCGGCCAAAACCGAATATTCGTGTGAAATTGAAGAGCAGAAAACGGCTGACAGGAGGTGAGAGACTTTATTTCAGCATGGTAGTTCCTAAAGTGCTGGGTTCTCTGAAGTAGTCGTGATCCGTCTCTAACAATGTAACATGTTCTAAACACAGCTCTTAAGCACGCAGAATAATGAAAGTGGACTTTTTTGTTGTAATCGCGGGTTTTAGCGATTAATCATGGCTTCCGTAATCACGACTATAAATTCGATTAATTGTGCAGCCCAAGCATGAACACTGCTAAAATTCCAATTTTTTTTGTTTTTTTTGTGTGAACTATTCTTTTAATGGCATCAGGTGTGCTTGGTAAACCCTACCTGTAGCTCCAAGCGGATGTCCTTTTGAGAGGAGTCCTCCACTGGGGTTTATCACCCACTTGCCACCGTATGTATTATCACCCCGGTCAATAAGCTCACCAGCTTTACCTGCAAATCACAAACACGCTGCTAATCTAAACTTCTGTTTTCAAAAATACGTGCAAGAAAAGTGTGCTCGTGAAGCCGCCCATCTCACCCTCTGGACACAGTCCCAGAGCTTCATAGGTGATGAGCTCATTGGCAGAGAAGCAGTCATGCAGCTCGATGACATCAACATCTGACGCTTTCAGACCGGACTTCTCAAAGCACTTCTTAGCAGCAAGCTGGGTCATGTCATAGCCAACCTTTAGTGGACAGACGGGAAAAACACATTACATTAGAGATATAGTCGTCTCACGTTCAACGTTACGTCAGAGAGCCCCAATCACCTTTAAATGGTAACAAAAGAAGCCAATGAACATTGCAGCGTGAGACCAGCCTCACGTGTCTGTGCCGTAAGCGCGCTGAGGTGGCGTTCCTGGATGAGTCATGTACCCAATGTGGGAAAATGACCATCGTGGCGCTGACCCGAGACTGGAGTCCCCTCTGCTATATCCCGATCTAGTCTCTCTGCCCAGCAGAACTACTTCGGTTAATACACGGGGCCTGGCTAGAGCTCTTTAGCAGGTTTCGCTGGCTCACTGGAACAATCAGACTGGCGTACGCTTTACCTCAGTTATGGACAAAGATATCCCTGTCCTTCGTGTGGAGATAACAGTCCTACAAGCGAATGACGCAAGGCTACTGCACAAGCTCCCGTTCGAGATGGGTACGTGGAAACGCATATTCGAATGTGTTGAACCCCAAAATTGGTTTGCAGCGATCGTGTTTTGTTATCACTCAAAAGTCACTGGGCTCTAAGGTGAGATCCCAATTCTTCAGTTTATTTCTGACGTCAACATAATTCCAGTATCAGCTACTCTTACTATTTTTATACAGCTGTTTTCCTCAAAGGTAGTGGTGAGGTCTGTGATCATTTCCTGAGCGAGGATCTCTACAGCCTTTTTCTCCAATCCGTTCTTCCTCACAAACCTCTCACTGGCCACCACAGCAGCTCCTGCTCCATCTGACGTCGGGCTACGGGAAAATAAGAGACGATATAAACATCTGCTTCTGTTGAACAGGATGATGGACCCACTATTTGTAACAAGTAAGCAATACAATCAAAATATTTTCTGACATTTAAAAAAAACAAAAAAAAAACATATTGTTCAGTACATATATTAAGCTCAACCAACAGCATCTGTGGCATTATATAGATCACTACAGAAAAAAAGGCAAAATTGTATGGAGGAGGGATGCTTGAATGAAATGTATAAGGAGTAAGTTATCCATTTAATAATTAATTAATCATTTTTAAAATGGAAAAAATAGATATATTCAATTCATATTTCAAAATGTAGATAAATAAAATGATAAAATAATCAATTAAATCATTATAAACTGAAAAATATAAATATTTAGTTAAATTTTTGTCATTTTAATATGTAGAAGCAATAAATAAATGGAACAAAATTTCAAATATAAAACAATAATGCAGTACCTTAATATAGAATTTTAAAAGCAAATTTTAAATTGTATTCTAAAAAAGAATATGCTCGTCAAAATGCCACATGCAAAACCGATCAACCAATTGGAGAAGCAAACTCAATTTTAATGGCCACCACATCTCCCATGTGCCAAATGATAGACAGTCACTGAACAGTAGGAAAGACCAAACTAACTAAATACATCTGGAATTTTATGTAAGCAATAAGGTACTCGAGGCAAGTGCTGTATCGTGAATAAATAACGGCAGAAGGGCATTGTTAGGCAGGATGCGAAGTGGAGATACCCCTTCAGCCGTAACTTATTCACGATACAACACTTGCCTCAAGTACTTTATTGCTTTTATAAAACGGTTACCACACAATACAAATATTAAAGTAAAAAAATACAAAAATAATTATCAGTGCAACTTTCATTAAGTAAAATCACTAAAAGCCTTCCTTCCACTAGAAAAAAATAGTCCCTGACCATGAACAGCAACAACGTTCCAATGTATATTAAAGCTGCAAGCAGCGATGGGCGGGCCCTCGCACCTGTAGCGCGTCGGGGTGTGAGGCGGCTGCGTTGCATATTCTGCAGCTCAGCCAGTGCGGCTGTGCATTTGCTACGCTGCTTCGTTAAAGGTCACTTCCTGTTGCCAGCAGGTGGCACTATGACTGTGGGTGAATGTCGGCATGTAGATTTGTTCAACGCGGGACTCTTGTCAAATGTGTTAAATTTCGTGCAGATCTGGGCATTTACAGCCAAGTTACTACAACTTCCTGTTTCATGGCGAATCTTTGACGCCACGGACACGCCCATCGACGAAAACGCACAGATAGCACAACTTTACATCGTCAATGCCTTTAGAAGGCACATCAGAAATGTGACGTCGATCCGACTAAAGCCCTAGGAGGAGTTCGTTAAAGTACGGAGTGAGTAAATCATCCAAAAATGGCGGTAAAATTAGAAATGGCTGACTTCCTGTTGAGTTTAGGGCATCGCTCCAAGAGACTTTTCTGTGCGTCTGGACATGTTAGATGTACCACAGAAATTTCGTACATGTCGGTCAAACATGCGACGGGGGCTGCTTCGTTAAATGTCACTTCTTCTTCCCAGCCAGCAATGACATGTGGGGCCCAGATGGGTTAAGTCGGGGTTCTATGGTTACTGTGTGGGCATGGGCTTTG